>QVOA01019497.1:0-217760 GCA_014825685.1 Pseudomyrmex cubaensis | reverse complement strand
GAAGATTCGATTCGGTTGAATTCTTTCGCGATACTTCAAATAAATTATTTGTTATTTATTATTAGTTGTCACACATGTAGAAATTGGTCAGTCTTCTCACATAAAAAAAACGAAGATAACATTTTTTTAGAGATGTTTTCTGTATAAATACCTTATTGTAGCATTTGACGAATATTTGTTATAACAATAATTGTCGTGTTGGTTATCGTAGAAATCAATAGAATTCGTGGATTTTCGTTGTAGAGTCGCATCAGTTACAGCGCTTCGAGAAACCTTCGAAGAAAGACTGTAACACACTGCAAGTAATGTCTCTCCGTTCAGTTCACCGACATAATTTTGCAGTGGATCATTTTCATCTAATTCATGTTCCAGTACATCCAATTCTGCCTACGGGAAGGTGTTGATATTCAAAGTAAGTCGTGTTCATGTCCCATCGTTCAAGTCACATCGGTACTTACATTATCATCATCACCGGTCTCGTCATTTTGTGGTGTAATATTTTCACGCTTCTGTATTCTTAATATATTATCCAGATGCTTCCTGTCGCGCACATCAAAATTATTATTGTTAAAGAGAAATGTAAAAGAGAAGAATACATATACACTTTAGGAAATTACCGTATTTCCGCAGTTTTCTGATTGCCACCGAGATAATCTGATATATCCGAGTGTTTCACTTTTCTCGCTTCCTCGTTGATCACAGGATTGCACAAAAAATTGCTCAGTGCTCCGTTGATATACGGCAAAGACTAGCAAACAAATCGTTGCGTTGATTTAGGAACAGATTTCATGTACATTTTTGCATCTTCTGCGTATATATCTTTATTAAACACGCACGCAATACTCACAGACGTATGATCTAACGAGAGAAGAACAAGCAAAGTAGAAACGAGTAAAGGCGATATTTTGGACGCTCTAGCCTGTGCTAATCGATGTAATGACAGATTCATCAGAAGCGCTGTGGCATATTCTAATCTGTACAAACTAATAACGCGACAGTTATCGTGTAAATGATAGATCAGCCATTCTAGCAGTCCGCTTTCTATCATGTATATCCGTTGCTGTCTACGTAAAGACAGTTTCTGTAACATCGCCACCATCATATCGCATGCGAAAGGATCTATTCCATCACCATGATTATTATCGAGACAAGTAAAGATCTGAAAATATTGATAATCGCCTAAATTATATTATAATCTAGTTTCACGGCTTTTTGAAAAAAAATATACAATATAAATAAAAACACTTGTTTGAGTTTGATACAAGCAATGCAAAATCCATACCATATTTACGATGGTCGATCCAATTGACAAGTAATCTCGTCCGCATCTGAAAGATGCCAGTGTGTTTAACAATCGAGCAGTGAATTGTTGCAAAAGATGTCTGGCGTACGCCTCTCCCGTAGTTAACAAACATGGCAAAATTGGCTTGCCAGTGTTGCTGGCGATCTGTCCGTGAAACCCCAGCAAATCGTGGTTTATATACTCGTGCAGAACTTCCTCTTGTTCTGTTAACTGCGCGAGCGTTATTTTCTGCGAAAATGTAAATGTTGCTTTAAAGTAAATTAATTATTACTCTGCTGCTTTTTGTACACGTGATTATTATTGAAGTTACCCAACGTAATGCTTGTAACAGCAATAACTTTGTTTTCACATCTCCATTAAGTAGATGTAATTTGATTTTTTTGTAATCTAATAATTTTGGAGACACTGATACTGTTGTTATGTCAAGCTTAGACATTGCTTTCACGTCATTATGACCGAGTTGCAATAAGGATGGCTGTTAATCATAGCAAAACGTATACAAAAGTAAATTTGTGTTTTAATACAAGTAAAAATTTTTTATTATTAAAATGGAGTTATATAATAATTCATAAAATTATTTTTTTTATAAAGAAAAGCATTAAAAAAATAGATAACTTTGTGTATGCAGTAATAAAAAAATTATACTTTGCTTACGTAAGACTCTCTTATATTTTGATTAAATAAGTCCGGGAATATTTTCATGCATATTTCGAGTGTTCGTTGTATGTCAACAGCTTGTCCTTTCACTGAATTCTCCAATGCTACAGTTAATTCTCCAGCAACGTCTATCAACTTATGATAATCCGCGTGTATTTTGTGAAATCTCACTTTTAGCTTCTCATAACTTGTGCGAGTAGTGAATAAATGAGACTTGGTCAATGCTAATTCTTGATTACAGTGAATCAATCTTTCTTCTGTTACATTCAACGTTCCAGTTTTCGAACCGTTAATCACAATTTGGTCTCCAGTGATGTGCGTTTGCGTGCATCTGTAAATAATAATACATACATAAATTGTTTTTTCATTTCTTTGTTAAAGTATCTGATGAGAAAAGAAAGTATTCTTACTTACTTCGATTTTAGATTACGACTTGTCCTACGAAAGAAATTATATTGCTCCTCGTCATAATCTTCTAAAAAAGGTATGTTATTAATGGGTATGTCTCTGTCGTTTGGCACAATCGATGTATTATTTTTTGTAACTTTATTTTGTGTAATATGAAGTTCTGTATCTTTTGTTTTTGACGAGATAGTTGGAGATTGAAGCATGTCTTGCGATTGCTCTTCATTAGATTTGTTATTGTTTGACTTAATCACATCCTGTAAGTTTCATAAATGATAATAATTTTCCACAATTATTTTTTTAAAGTGTAAAATGTAAAGTGCGTGAATGTGTAAGTGTGCATAGAACTTTTGAATTATTACATTATTTGTTCTTACTTGTTTATGATTTGTAATAAATAAATTTAAATTTTTGGATAATTTATCCAGCCAAAGCTGTCCCAATATTGTAGAAAAAAATGTATCTTTATGAAGATCTTTTATAAATGGTAATGCATAAAAAGGTTGCAACTCAGTGTCATGTTCCAATTCCTTACCATCTCCAAGTAAATAATCTTGCAATTGCTTCATACTGTTATTTATATTTTTTTCAATTTCAGTTGTATTGTTCTGTTGATTAGTTAATGAGTTTAGACTCTAATATATTATTTTCAGATATTTTACATACTTAAGAAATAGTACACAAAAAGATCAATTTATTCAAGATAAAATAAAGTTACCTCCTTGCATTTTTCTACAAATTCTTTATTATCATATCCATTAGACTGCAATGTACGTTGTGGCAGTATAGCAAAATGTACATGTAAATAAAATGTTAACTTCTTATATTCTTCACATTGTTTAGTGCTATCAGAAAATAAGTCTTTCCATAACTGAAAAATTAAATATTATACCATAGATATAAATATATAAAATTAAATACTTTATAATATAGTAAAGTAACTTTGAATTTTATTTTATTACCTGAAAAAATTCTGAATAATTCCCAATATTGTAGTGTAGCATTAATTTATTATAGGGATCTGTTACAGTTTTTAATTCAAGATTCTGATAATCCTTTTTTAAGGCTTCTTGTACCAAAGCCTTAGCAGTGTTCTCAAAATTATGATCCAAAAGAAACTGAAAAAAAATCATATACAAATCTTGTTTTGAGAAAGATATATTTAGTTAGATATACATGTATTAATTATTATTAATTATACCTGATGGATTATTTCAATATTGTTATCAGCTATTTGGTTCTTCATTATCAATTCAGTCATGTGTGCCTTTAGTATTGTATGTCTGAAAATACTGATTATTGTAATAAAGTAAATCTATAATAAATAGTATTTTTGTAATTTTTTTAAACAAATCTATATAAATAGCTTTCTTACAAATATTTTAGAAAATAAAAGATAAATAATTTACTTAAAAAATTAAATCTCATTTAAATACAAAATTCTTTCTATTATCATTTGATTATTTATGTTCAATTTACCTCAGAAACAGATTTTTCAGCACAAATATTTTTCCTGTAGAGATTCATACGCACGTACTAAGGGATGTCAGTTAGGACATTAATCGATTTTATGCAAATACGCTATTGATCAACATACAGCACTACCTAAACAAAACAACTATATTGTGATTATTATATAAAATATATATAGAAAATTTTTAGTGTGTTGTTACAATTAAGTACCTTTGCGATTTTTTTGTTAAATATAAATTGACGTGTGTGGCTATGATCGGTTTCTTACCGCAACGTTTTGATATCCGTTTTGTATAGAAGTCTTTAACTGGTCATTATCCTGATACTTAAAAAAAGACGTTTACGATCACGTATACTTACGAGACCGACTGAGATATATTTATTGATAATGAGGTTGTTTACTAATTTTCTAGATTCATGTAAAAAATTTCTTTAATTCTACGCACGCGCACGTAACACGCACGTCTGCCTGCTGTCATATGTTTACAAACTTCACAAGAGATTTACAAGTGTCAACAAATGTTATAAACATTTATCAAGTTGTAAAATTGTTAGATGTATTATAATTTATATTATAATGACTGAAGGACAGTCCTTATTGTTGCACAACGCAGTTGTTTCACAGGTTTATTCTCGTTAATGATTCTCACGTTATTTCTAGAGAGGTTATATTTTTTAAGATTTGTATATTTTTACAAAAAATCACAGATACCCGATACTGCATGTTATATACCGAATTTTATTACTGAAGAAGAAGAAAAACAGATCATAAAGCATGTAAATAATGTACCACAGCCAAAATGGACACAACTGAGTCACCGTAGATTGCAAAATTGGGGTGGTATACCTCATCCTAAGGGGATGATAGCAGAAGAAATTCCTACTGTGGGTAGCTGGGATAAGAAATTATAAGAGTTGCACAAATCAATACATATATTTCTAATTAAACATTGAAATTTCAGTGGTTACAAAAATATATTGACCAGGTTAAACATTTAAATGCTTTTGAAACTGGAATGTCACCCAATCATGTTTTAATTAATGAATATTTACCTGGACAAGGAATAATGGTATGCTAAAAACAAAAAGTTTATTTTCCTTATAAACTATAAATTTATATGTATTTAATACTAATAGCGAAAGAAAGAGAGAAAATAGAAAAATGTATGTATAATAAAAAAATATTTTCTTAGGCACATTCAGATGGCCCACTCTTTCATCCTGTTGTAACTACTATAAGTTGTGGTTCCCATACATTTCTTGATTTTTACAAAAGACTTGACTCCACTGAGGTAGACACTGCGTATAAACATAGAAACACATTATAGTTACACTATAATAATACAATAATGTAATAATGCATATTATTCTTGCAGCAACAACAACCTAAATTTGAATTTAGTTTATTACTAGAACCTAGAAGCCTATTAGTCTTGCAAAAAGATTTATATCACAACTACTTGCACTCTATAGCGGAAAGAGATGTAGATAATATAACAGAATCTACAATAAAAAATTTGCATATGTGTGCAGACAAATTTGTAGAAGGACAAACAATAAGACGTGATGTCAGATTATCCTTAACTATCAGACATGTACCAAAAACTAGCAAATTAAAGTTAAAAATCTTTTAACACATATGTACATTACTTGAAAGAAAGTTATAAAATTGTGTGAAAAATGTTACCTTTTCCTACATTGTTCCGTTTTATATGAAGTAAAGAAACTTCTTTTCTTAACTGTTACTACATTTGTGTGTCTGTATTATTCTCAAGACTTATATCCATTACTTCCTCATTACACTCATCTAACATTCCTTGTAAGGAATGTATGGATGATATTAAAACATGAAATTGCTTCCGGCGCATTTCTAACTTGTTCTCTAACTGTTCAGAGTTTTCCTATGTGTGAAAAAAATGACACATTCTGAACAAATCCAATACAAAAGAATTACAATATATGTGTAGATGTGTGACAATGAATTCCAGAAGCATGTCTGCTCACTGAGCCATTGCAGTAAGCAATCAACTGTGATTGGCTTTTACTTTAACCTATCATAGTCACCAATCATAGTCAATAGCTACTTAGCGGCTCAGAGAGCAATTGTGTTTCTGCACTCGGTACCTTTAAGCTATGTAATTCTTGTCTCAGTGTGGCAAGTTTCATATCAGTTTTCAAACGATCTGGTTGTTCATTGATAACTTTAGCTAATACATCATATTCTATTCTATTTTTTCTCACACGCTTAGCATCTTGCAGTTCTAACTTGGTTTTTTCTATATCTTCTTTAGCTTTTTCTATTTGCACTTCAATTTCCTTAGATAATTGTTCATAGCTTTGTAACTCTTCTTGGCTCATATTTGATACTAATCTAGATTTTTTCTGTGCAAATTCGCACTGTGCCAACTGTGATAGCATTCTCTCATGCAATGTATTATCCACATCAGGACTCTGGCTCCACTTTATGCATGATTTTAATAGCATATTGATTCTACGATCATCTCCCGTTCCATCTCCGTCTATGAGCAGTCGACGGCGTATTACTTCTTCTGTAAATGCAAAATTCATATAAAAGCGGCATTGTGTAACGCCATTTGTGTGAGAAAGAGCATATCAGGGTGTCTCATTTACACTAGTAGACACCGTGTTACAAAGTGCCTGTGTACCTAACCTAACCTAACTGGAAAGCGTCCAAAAACTACATATATAAAATATTTATTGTATACACTTTTTATGCGCGTTTCTCTTATGTTATTTGTATCAAAATAAATATTACTATGTTGTGCTAAAAATATTATTTACCGTCTGACATCGAGTAATATATTGATCTATTACGCGATCAAATGTTGGTCAATTCAGTTACACTTTCTTGGATCGACGATGGATGTGGATGGATGCTTCCGACGCTTTCCAACTACGCGACACCGTGTAACACAGTGTCCATTTGTGTGAGAAAGAGCATATCAGTGTGTCTCACTCACACTAGTAGACTTGTGTTACACAGTGTCGCCTGTGTACGTAGCTGGAAAGCACCCTATTTGTGATTGGGTAAGTTTCCACCGTAAAGCTTTTCTCTTTTTCTTGTTTTTGATCTGCACTCTGCACGTGATTGCACTAAAAGTTCATAAAGTCTTGAACGAGATTATATAGGTTTGGTTGCGTTAACTGACCGAATCTTCCTTCATGCTGTATCGGTAAACAAAACGCATAATTTCAAAAAACTCTTTTAAAGAAAAGTTTTTAATTATGGAACTTGACGAGTCTATATTGTTACAAAAACAGGCAAAAGATAATTCAGAAGATTTGCGCAGTGAGTTCCTGGATCTAAAAAATTGGGAAGAAGAAATGAAACGAAAAGAGCGAGAGTTGTTAGACGAACGTAATGAACAGGTATGTGAAAGAAACATTAAGAAATGTAGATGTAAAAGCAATTATTACAATAAATTTTATGGCAACATAAATATAAATGTTAGACTCTCTAGAAATATAGATTTATTGTTCATGACATTTAATTTTGTAAGTACAAATGTAATGCATGTTACAGCAAAGTTTACCTCCTGTTAGAAGTAAACTTCAAAAAACATCTATAGTAAAAGATAATAAAACAACAACAAAGAAAACAACTGACAATTCTAAGAAAATAAAATCATTTGATTATTCAGCATGGGATAAATTTGATGTTGTGAGTAGCATTTATATTATAGTATTATAATTACACAAATTCTAGACATTTTGTTGTCTTGCACAATTCTCATATCAAACTAATACTGTATATTGTGTCAAAGGAAAAGGCTTGCAAAGAAATAGACAAGGATGAAGAATCTGACGATTCTGCTGAAGAACCTTTGTCAAAAGAAGAATTGGAAAAAAATCACAGCAGAGCAACAAAATACAAAGAAGAAGGGAACATTTTTGTACAACAGAAAAATTGGTCTAAAGCGCTTGCTTCGTATAATGAGGCAATAAAAATTTTTCCTTACGATGCTGTCTTTTATGCCAATCGTGCTCTTTGTCATTTAAAACTAGATAAGTATGTGTGTGTTTTACATGTTAAGAATATATACCAAACTCTACCAAATTAAAATTTATGTAAATATGTATGTTATATTTTATAGTTTATATTCTGCAGAAGCAGATTGCTCATCTGCAATACAATTAAATGATAATTATGTGAAAGCTTATCATAGACGAGCAGTAGCTAGGATGGAATTGAAGCAATTTAAGGAAGCAAAAGAAGATGTACAAAAACTGTTAATATTGCAACCTTCTGATAAGGAAGCAAAGGCCATGCTCAGACAAATTGATAAGCAACTTGAGAATTTAAAAGTAAGCATTTTTTTATTTATTAAATCAGTTTATACATACATATATATATACACACTCACAATTTTATTTATGTTTTAGCCAATCATAATTAAAGAAGATATTGATAAAAATATTTCACTAGAGAAAAAAATCGCCGAAAAGATGTTAAGTGATGTAAAATCAAATAAAGAAGTAAACGACACGAAGAAAGATAAAGATAGGAAAAATAGTATAAATGTAGAAGCTGCAAAACCACCAAGTGTACCAACTACAAGTAAAACAATTACAAATGCAGTAGAATCAAAGAAAGATAAACGTATTCCAGATTGGCTGCCGGAAAAAGATACCGTTGAAATTGTAGAAGCTGTTGAGAAACTTCCTCACTTACGTTGCAAGGTAAATTTGCATTATTCTGTTTTGTGATATTGTTTTTTCTAACATAATTTTATTTAGGAACCATTAAAGAGGATACCTGTACAAGAAGCTGACTTGAGTAAACCTTTCAAAGAGAAAGATGAAAAACTCAACACAACTGCAAAAATAGAATTGTTAGATACACGTTCTGACGATAGTGCAATAGATAAAAAGGAGATAATTTTACAAAGCAAACTAGAAGAAAATGATATAGAAATTCCTCCCGTTCCAAAAACCGCAGTACAATTTCTAATAAATTGGAAAAAATGTATTACATTAGACGTTCGATATAAATACTTGAAAGTAAGTAACAATTTTATCACATTCGTAAATTGTGAAGTAAATTATACTCGGAGAAAAAGTAAATCGAAGATGAAACTTATTCGAGAATTTACAACAAATAATTTTTCTTTTAGCAAATATCACCTGATAATTTACCAAACATATTTCAAGATTCAATGGAAAGTGATATTTTTAGCAGTATCTTAAACACGCTGAAAGAGTTTATGGGACGTCAACAACCCGTATTTTTGTATTTGAAAAATCTCAGCAATATTAAGAGATTTCGAGCATTAATTATGTTTCTTAGCAATACGGAAAAGCAAGGTTTGTACATTGATGCACATTTATTTTTGATGGATTACATACAAGTTTTGTGATACAAGTTTTTAAAAACTTCTAGATTTGAAACTTATGTTGACATATTGCAAAACGACTGAAAAGATATCAACGGAGGAGATCGCCGAGTTGCAGAATAAATATGAAATTTAGTAAAATATACAGATTACATCTGTAAGTAAATAAATAATTTTTAATATTAAAAATGGAATTTCTTTAACGTAATCTAAAACTAAATAATTGTTGTAATATACGTTTATTTTATCTAAGAAAAACAAGTAAACATTTTTTTAATAGAGTAAATATCTCTATTAGTATAAATTTAAAATTTTGGTGTCATAAGAAAAAACAATTTGGCATATTTCAATACTTTGTATATGCTTATTAGAATATATAAAAAACATTGAAGGGAGAGGGACAGAGAGAAAGATGTATATAATTATATTTACAGATAAATAAAAGCATTTTATTTATTACATATATATATATATATAAATTTTTATATTTATATATGAAACTTTAAGCTATATACATATATATGATATGTACATTTGTGGAAAAAGAATTAAGTTACAATTCTAGTTCAACCGATTTTCAAGACTAGAAAACTATACAATCCGCTAACACGATACAGCTATGTTACATATTACCATTGAGCAAACGCCGTAGCTTTTGATCATTTTTCGTTATTTGCGCTTTTACTTGACCTATCTTATCCAATTGAATTTTTATATTGCTGTCAATCTCTTTTAATGTCTCTTTCATAGGCTCTATCATTTCCTGTGTTTCTCTGCGCGAAAAGATATTAAATGAGTTAATTATACTAGAAGTATTAGTAAAATTGTTTATTGCAAGTTTTATTAGAAGCCCACGCAAAAAATACCTTTCTTCTTTTTCCAGTTCTTCAGTCAATTGACGATACTGACTTCTCCAGTCCAATATTTCTTTTTGCATCATTTCTACATCTTCCTAATATCAAAATATCATTCCGTTAAAAACTGTTGATTCATATTTTATTTTTACAAAGTATTTACATAAAATAATTAACACCTGAACATAATCCAACAATTTTCCTAAAGGATTAGTCGTACGCGTTAACGACTGTATAGTTCCGCGTAGCTTGTCAATTTCCTTAGCCGCTGCTTCTCGATCCCGTTTCGAACCTGATTCCCATGCCTATACATTAGAGCGCATTGATTAATTGATCAATTATATATTTGCTCAACATTGCAGCAATATCCTCGCCGATTTGTATATACGTGAAAGAAATGACAGTGAAATGTATGTTAATTCTTACAATATCTACTTTTTTCGGCAGAACATCGACATTATCGGTGTTAACCAATTCCCTTTGAGTTTCTAAGATTTGCGCCACAAGGTGTCCGTGTTCTTGCATCAGCTGATTGTCTATCTTGTAATCTCCGTTCTCCAAAAAATCACCACTATTCCCTTTAGCTTCCATCACCACCATATCTTCAGCATCGTCGTCATCCTTCAAATCAGAATTTTCCACGATAACGCTGATATTTCCCACTGGAGTTCTAAAATTACACATTACAGTTATATCGAATAGCATAATCGTTTTAAGCGAGTCGAATCATTTCTTACTGTATCTCCTCATTGACAATCATGTCGATCTTAGCTCTCATTCTAGGAGCCGCGGGTCTGGCACTGATAGGTCGAGCGCTTGGTGGTCTCAGAGAAGTTTTAGGTCTTACATTTGATTGTTGTAAAATGCTGAAATATTAAATACAACAATATAATTATTTCCGTATCATATTAAATGTTAGCAGAAAGTTGATTTTTAGCTGAACATTCATTACGTTGTTTCGCTAGTTTCGACTCGAGGTTCTGATATTGGCTGATCGCTTTTCTCAGCGTTAGATTCCCGCACTTGCTCTTCTTCCGATATTCCATTTTCCTTAGTTTCTTTGTTATTTGTTGGTGATTTATTTTTCTCTTCGTTGTTAAAAGATGCAGTTTCTGGACGTAAGTTTGCTAATTTCTCCTTCGAGCCACTTGATTGCGACCCTGAGTGTCTCGCTTTACTGGAAGAGTTTCTGTGTTTCTCCTTTATTGATTCATTTGCAATCGCATTTTGTTCTGTTTTAGCAGACGAAGACGATTTTTTTCTTTGCACCGAAGTCGAAATTTTATTCTCAACTGGCTAAATACATTAATATAAATTATTATCAGTTTGTTTCTTTTGCATTTTCGTTTATTTTTTAGTAATTAAAGTAAAAACATATAAAAAAAGACCAAAATCCTTTACCTCAGCTGGTGGGATATCTATTGTTTCACCATTCTTCGAAGTTTCTTCCTTTTTGTTGGTTTCTTTTTTTGCGTGTCCGTCAGTTTTGTCACTACGTTTTGCTTCGTTTGAAGTTGTTTTTCCTGTGCTAGATGATCTCTTCTTTCTCTCAGCTGAAATCTTATCTTTTTCTGTTGACTTTCTTGCTTGTGAGACCGGATGTGTCGCTGTCTTCGCAACTTCCTCTTTTTTCGTGAATTTTGATCTTGATCCTGCTTTCGTTTTCTTTTCCAAGCTCTTCTTGTAATGTTCAATTGCTTCTGTACTGCTGACCTGAGATAATGACAAATTAGTGTTTAATTTAGTTTATACTTTATTTAAGCAACAAAATGTATTACTTTCTTATCAAGAGCTTTTCCAACAGCTTGTAGCAATTCATTTGTCTTAGTCGGTTCTTGACCAGAGATAATTTTACTTGCCCGGACAGTTAAATTAGCACTTGAAATTAATTCTGAAACATATTGTATTTACATTTTTTATATTTAAATGTGTACGTCTAATGTGGTAGAGTAAATTAAAAATTAAATATTTACTCATAACGTCAATCAGTTTCGTCAAGAAAGCAAGCTTTGCCTCTTTGTTTTTTATATTATCCGAAATTAATTCTTCCTCCGTGAACAATCCTTCCAAGAAACCTGTCTCTTTAATAACCTAAAATTATTTATACACATATATATTGTTTATAAATTTTTATTAGTAAAGAAAAGTATTAAATATATAATTGATACGCTACAGCCGTTATTATATCGTGCAGAAAACGGAATGGAGGTTTTTGAAGCAATTTTTCGGTTAACGGTGGTTTTTTGAAATATTTTCCCAGCAAATCCTGCGTTTTTTTTATTACTTCAGGTCGCACTTCGTCCGTCATTGTGAAATTATTTAATTATTTCGAGTTGTGTCAACGTATGCACGTTGCGATAATTTGCACGTCAAAGTAGTGTCAAACCGTTGCTAGGCAACACGTGACACGCACGTGTATAAACGGCAAACGGATGATCGGATTGGCTGAAACGAGCGTGTAGCCAATTGGGTCGTAAAATATGGACTTATTGGCTCTTACAAATAGAACGCGACATTGGTGAAAACGTTCGTGCGTTCTTTACAATGCTCGCCTGTGATTGATCAATTCCATTGGAATAATCGGTCGGATTAAGTGTAATCGCAGATTAATAGAAACGGCAAAAGTGCAACTGCAAAGGGTTAGAACCTGTTAGAAGTTTTATTCGACGAAGATGAGTGTTTCTAATTTATTACCTGTGTTTTCACGGTAATTGTTATATTTTTATAATTATTCATGTAAGAGCTATTTATATATATATGTTGTTTTAAGTAAGTAGTAAAAACGATTAGTTTTATATTGTTGTCATAACCTAAACCGTTTATTTTTGACGTACTTGCGTTTAATTTGTATTGTAATTGCAATATATCGACTTGATTTTTAATATTATATTTTTTAGATTATCTTTACGTAGTATAACTGGCGTACGAAATATATCGACATGCACCGGTCCACTGTACTTCAGAATCAGCAGTGCTCTTTTGTATGTTGTTAGAAATAAATGTATTACACACACCATGTATTGTAGTTCACAGTTACGTATATATTTTTACTAAACTTTTTTCAATGTCTCGCACACAGAGCAGAACCATTGAAGAGAAAAAAGAAATTGGATCCTGCAATTATCAGAGCACGAGAAGAAAAAAGAAAAAAGAAACTGGAGAAGCAAATTCGTAGATTGCAAAAACAGAGTAAACAGATGAAACCAATTGATGAGATAGAAGTCCCATCTAAGTTAATTGAAGAAAAGGAGTAATATATATTTTATATATTATTATTAGAATACAATTATTATTTTTAAAACAAATTTAGTATATGTCAAAATTTTATATTGTTTTTATATCTATACTAATTGAAAAAAAAAAAAAAACTAATTTTAGACAAAGATTGCGAAAGATTTCACCGTTGTCAGGAGAAGAAGCAGAATCTAGAGTTTTATTGTTAAAGGAGTGGTCTAGATATAAAACTCAGCAGCATTTAAATGATATTCGAACGATAGATTCCATGATATATTCTCAACAAAAGGCACTTGACGAACTTAGAGCAGTATCTGAAGAACTATATCAAGAAGCCATAAAAGTAATTGATTATTTATCATTCACAAAATATAAAACTTGTGTTCTTTATTTTTGATACATATGATTTATATAATATGATTTAAATGTTTATAAATTTGATTTTTTAGATAGATCCGGGACTTTTACCATATATTACCAAAGGTCCGCTCAGAACGCCGCCAGTAGAAAATTATGACAGTCCCGATGGAGAATATATAAATACCACTCGGAGGTATGAAGGAGAAGAATATTGAGAATATTTCATTCTGGTGAAAAATTCGTACAAATAAACCATGTATTTTCACATTTTTCACAAAAGTGTGAATCTGTACAATTAACAATGTTGTAAATTTAATAGAATAGACAAATAGAAAGCGATAAAGTAATTATGTAAACGTTTTAATATAAGGAAAAGAAAGAATATTCCTATAATCTTTCCTATCTTTGTTTTGGAAAACTATATATATATGTATGTATAAATATACATATATAGACATATATAGTATAACATTTTTACATTCAAATTTATAGATATACATAATTTTTATTAATACTGAATATAACGTAATCATAGACGTACAACGTATATCGGTGACATACAACAAAATAAAAAGATAGAAATTACGATCTGTTTAAATTTCTAAGAACAGAAACGCAAAATAGAAATTATACAATAATACACGCAAAAAAAAAACAGAAAGAGTCATTTAAATATGACTCTTAAATTTAAATATATAAAACAACACATGTTATTTTTGTTTCAAATATTCAACGTTACATGCTAACGAAAAGTTGTAATACAAAGTAAGCGTATTTTTACTCGAGCCGGTTAAGTACATGAATATATAATATATAAATTATAAATTACGTCAGTTCAGCCAATAATTGACCGATGTGATAAAGAAGTGTTTGATATGCTCTTAAACTACACGATGCTGGGCTGATCTATATATCACAGTAATGTATATCTAAAGAGGAACGTGCACACATTCCACACAAATATTGCGAATATTATTGACGTTGCATAATATCGCGCAAATTTCTCTTTTCTTCCTTCTCCTTACTTATTCCTAACAGATATAGAAAAGTGTCTAAAGAAAAAAGAGAGAGATGGTAAAATTTTTTTTTTAGATCTTTTAAACACGCGCGAGGAGACGTCATAAATCTTTGAGACGAACGACGTCGTAAATCTTCAACATTCAAACGTACAAGAAGACGACTTAAATCTCTCAGACAGACGTCGTCTCGAGCAGTCGAGGTAATTCTTTCTTTTTTCTTTAGTTCCGAGCGTGGTTCGAGAATATCGTAAGTTTCTGAACATGATTTTAAGAATATGTGTGCGCGTACATATATTCTTAAAATTATATTTATATGTTTTATCGCGTCGCGCGAAGCTATTTAGTCGAATTTGAGCTCGCGCTTGCACATAGGACAATTGTCGCTGGACTTGAGACATTGCCGCAGGCAGTCCGCGTGGAAGAGATGATGGCAGGGTGTCACTCTGGCCTTCTTCATGCCGCACAAACACACCGCGCACACGTCGTCGAATTTCTCAATTTCCTCAACGGTTGCCTTTCGGTAACGATTTAACACTTCGCGCTCCCGTCGCAACATCGCGCCCGAATTCTGCATCAGTTCCTTCCATCGCAGGTACACGTTCAGATATGTGGCGACAATAAGAAACCTCCAGGAAGCCGAGGGTAACAGCAGAATGCTGAACATCGCCGACATAGCGATCGTGAAGCAGCGAAGTATCACCGGCGCGTACAGATTCTCGATGTTTTCCAACGCTTCGAACTGGAAGAAGACCAGTATCGTCGGGAACATCTCCACGAAGACCTTCTCCGTTGCCGAGTAGTAGGTCCACGTGACTATCGTGTATATCAAAGAAGGTCTGCAAAAATAGAATTATAACAAAATAATGAAGAAGAAAAATGTGTAGATGCTTTTTTATTTTGTAGAGATCAAGAGGATTTTAAAAACTACCGATGCTACTCACTTGTAGTTGTCGAGACCTTGCTCCAATCCGAATACAAGAAGCATGAAGGTCAACGTGACGACAAAAGTCACCGCCTTGGTCCACTCGAGCACGATTTTGGTCGCCGACATCGCGAGATGCTTGATCTTGGATCGCTCGGTCAGAGTGACGTAAGGCGACCAGTCTTCTTTTTGAATCAGCTCTTTGATGTAACTCACGCAATAGGCTATCACGTTGTAAAACATAAGCGTGTACAAGCAAGTCAGCTTTTGCTGCGGCAGAAGAACCTTGTCGGCCAGTATGAGAAATACCACTTGATTCGCCATGACGGAGAGATTGCGCATCTTCAGGAACAGATTTTCCGCGCGGTCCACCGGCGAGTACACCCGTCTCAGGAAGCGGTTCAAGGGATGCCAGGCCTTCTTAGCCCCGTCTTTGTAACAACAACATCGAGATACGTATGTAAATTAAAAAATCTTTGTTTTGACTTTCCGCGCTCTAAAGTTTTCAAAGTTTGTAACGTGAGATAAATATTGAATCAGAAGTTTGTCATTTCATACGTTAAAAATACAAAGATTAAAATTATGGGTCGAAATTACGTATCGAATTTCGAGAAAGTATGGAAATGTGCAAAATAAAAATAATTAATTTACATCTTCAAGATCATATAATTATAACGTAGCGGAAGAAATTTATTAAATGTAAATTATAATATCTAGAAAATATATTACAATGGCACGGAGTCATTTTTTTGCAGTGAGTTAGCATAAAATTGTTATTTCATATCAAATTATAACCCGAGAAATTGACGCGCGCGCGATATATTACGACAATTAACCGAAGTAAGTACCGGAGAAACAATTATAATTTTTACATGGCCTTATTTGACTTTATTGCTTTGTACAAAAAATGTTACGAGGCTATTTATACATTCGCAGGTAATTATATATCAAAGAAAAAGATAATGTACAATTCACGTTTAAACATTCATTTATCATTTAACTAATTATAATCATATTCGAAGGATAAAGCACTTGACTTCGAGAGAAAAAGCACAAAGTTACCTCCTGCAATTCCTTCATCGGCTTCTCTTCTAACAAAAACGCTTATAGCCACTGCCACGTCCTCGTAATTATCGGAGAAGATTATCACCGTTGACGCTCGAGCAAAAAGAAATGCGCAGACACGCGACATCTCGACGTTATTATTATTACGCACAAGAACCCACACTGATATGCGTTCGTTGCGAACATTTTCTCTCTCTTCCTTGTTCTTCTTTCTGACATCGTCATCGTTCACTCGACGAAAACGAAAGAGAGCAAAGTGGAGAGGAGAGCGAGCGATACTCGTTGTGAGTGATTTTCCGAAGGTGGACCCGACTAAAGAACGACGAGCGACCGACCCTGCGTTGAGGGTTTTATCGCGGAATGACAGGTTGCTGAATAATCTGACGGGGCGTGCTTTACGTTAATAATCGCGTGCTTCTTGGTCACAGCTGATAAGCGTAAGCGCGAGAGACAGAGAGAGGAACAGCCTCCTCCGGGCCTCCTCTCCTCCGGGCAACCGTTAATTGAGTATAACGTAATCGACGTGGCTTCGATGAATGATAGACGTCATTTTTAGTAACGAGCTTCGAGAAAGAGAGTCCGGCGAGAGAAGAAATTTGCATATTAATGGACGTCAGTCAGGACGAGTCACAGTCGACGACATGGCAGCAGGACGAGACAAGGACAGGTGCCGAGAGGAGGTGGTAAGGGCAACGGTGTCTCTACGTGGGATTCGTAAGATTTCACATGGCAACCGGGGAATGCCACCCCCCTCGTACGTTCGGGGGACATCAGTCAGGAGGGCTTCTGCTACCTATAAAACTAACCCGTCCGGTCTTCTGCCGTGCATTGAGCGACTCGACGTCAACGCGAAAAGGATCATCGCGAATTAGAGAGACGAAACACCGTCCGTCAGTCAAGAAGAGGATCTCAAGAGATCAAGAGAGTGAGTATGAACACAATAGTAGCCGTGAGATCTGCGGCTAATTTCTTTCATCGCTACTTCGCACGGGATTAGAATCGCGTCGTGTGACTCTAGCTCTGCACTACCGCAGAGCGTGGTATTTTAACTATGGCGTTGCTACTTCCGGTGAACTTTTTTTTTCCACACGGAAGAGCTTGAACCATAATTAAAATAATTATAAAAATCTTGAATTTCTGCACGTTTTAATTAAGTAGTTTAAGTAGTTTTTTAATTTATAAGATCAGATATTCGTCAAAAAATTAGACACAATAAATTCAACACGGTAACATTTTTACTTGGTTCAGTCATTTGTCAATCTCAAGAATAAACATGTCAAATTTGGCACGTTTAACAACTTCAGATTTATCGCTGCGCAATACTGAGCTTGTTATTTAATCATTTCATTATTTTTCATATTAATTAATCTATCTGAAACGGTACATATAACGGTACATATAAAACGGTACATATAGCGCGATAGTAGTGTAGGATCTTCTTTATTTAAAATTTTGTTTATTAAAAATAAAAGAAATAATTGTTTATGAAGATATAGATAAATTTAATTAATTAAATATTGAAACTTTTCTCTACACGTAAATAACTAGACCTTGTGTCAACGACACAGAGTCTAATCGAGCGCGATATCTTTGCGTCTTCCTTTGCTACTTATGTTCATTCGCGTTACCTTTTGCACTTGAAATTCAATTTGTAATTTTTCTATCGATAAAGAATCAACATTTTGAATAGAGAAAAAAACGGGAAACGTTCATCTTCAAGACGGTCGCATGAAATACAATCTTGAGTCGTTAGAATTCGTAAAAAAAACTATTTGAATTTAAAATATAATTTCCCAGATTTCTTCTACAGTAGTATAAGTAGTATTTATACTACACTAGTAGTATAAATAGAAAAATATACGTACTTTTGACCGCTTCGCCGAGAGTCTTGAGAGTTGGTACTGGATACCTGTAATTCGCGCTCAGTACCACCGGAAGCACCAATGCCGAATACAAAACTGGCGCGGGCGATGGCAAAAGCGGCAATGGACCACGTGGACAATAGGGCAAAAGAAGTATCGCGCTCAGAAGACAGACACTTTGCGCTGTCTTCTCCTTGTCGACCGTTACCGAGTTCGCGCGGACTCGGCGTCTCACGCGCGCTATCATGCCCATTCTGATTGAAATCTCTGAAACCAGACGTGTTACGGATTTTTTATAGAAATTTATTAATTAGAATAACCAGTAAAATATATAAACTATATCAAATCTAACATAATCGCCGACAAATTGGTCCAACGTTAATCCAATTAGCGTACGTTAATTGGCCCAATCGCGAGCTGATAAACTTCGCTAATTGTTTAACAAGTGAGATGACAGAAAAAAACTACACTGAGATTAAATTGATTAGCGTGACACCCAGAAATCGTTCACGGAAAAAAATTTTTTGCCATAGACAGCGGGAAGAACTTGCCGGGCCTATCGAATTTTTTTTTTTACAGAATGTTTTGTTGATAAAAAGATTCAGTAGATTCAGCAAATTTCTCCTGCTGTGTTCATGTAGCAACTTCTTGTTATTCCAGCAAAATTTCTCTTTCCGTCATCTTGCGCGAGGATTTTTGACGAGAGATATTCAAGTAGATCTTTTTAAGTCTCTTCTGCATCTCTGCTTCTTCTTTTTCTTCTTGCGTCTAGTGAAAAAAAATCGACTTTAGAAATGTTTTAAATTTAAAGTTGTTTGGACGAAAAACCGCCTAACGCACGTCATAGTATCTTCTCACACGTCAGGAAAACTAACGTCATTTGGTGTTAACGTATATATATATATATATAAATACAATATATATGGCCAATGAAAACTGCGGAGGCATGTTTTGGCGCAAATTTCGAGAAATCTGTTTTGCGATTAACAACAGTGTGTTTTGACGCGGTCGAAAACGAAATGATTTTACACATATCATAAGATCAACTGTAAACATGTTTGCTTATGAAATAATTTATCAAACTTTAAAAACAGAAGTACACGCAATGAAAACACCGGATAGTCAATATATAGCTATACTTGTCGGGTCATGTGAATGCTAAATTGCATCTAAATTTTGTGATAAACAAAATTGAAAGCACTTATATTTTTTGATTTTATAAGACTTGATCACATATTTGTTTTTTTTTTTTTTTTTGTGATTTTGCAGTTTTAATTTTTTTAATCTTAATTTTTATATATATATGACTTTTCACTTTATGCTACAAATTGTAATTTTAAAAAATATGCAAGATATGGTTAAAACAAAAAATTTTAAAAATTAGCTTTTGTGTTTTACTTATGTATGAAAAAAAAAATATATATATATAAATAAAAATCAATCATATATTATTTGACGATTACAGCATATTTAGCGCGAAACACACGTCTACGCGACGTTGTTTATGGATAACTACGTTTAAAACGATCTCTATGTACGAGATAAATAAGACGCAGAATCAGATACCGCTTTTAGCTCGAAACACATGATGCGATGGAAGTTTCTAAATGTGCAATCGCAAGTTCGATGTAGTCGGGTGATGATATTTCGTAATAATACTTTGCACTCGTGATGTCAAAGATAGTCGAATTATATTAAAATAGAAATTATTTATTGCTATATACGTACATATATATAAAAAATATATATATTCGTCAAGTTTTAGTTAATGACCCAATAATACAGAGATTACTCACTCTTGAACGATGACGAAAAGATCGTGTTTACTCCTTACACAAAAAAAAAACAAACAATCAATACAAAAAGGTAGAGTTTAATGGAAGAAAAATTCTTTCTCGTTCTCTCTTCCTCTCTCTATCTTGCAGCTCTTTCGATATTAGAATCAGATATTGGAATCGATATTATGTGTCGGAATTGGAGTTCACTTTGAGAGGGATGCGCCTCTTCGGGACCTCGACTTTATGTACAATCACTGTGGAACGAACTTTGGTCGCTTTGCCGTTTGTTTAACTGCACACGTCTAAAACGGATGCTAACTGGTGCGATACTGACCGTTCGGTCGGTCTTTGTACCAGCGAAGCTACGAGACAGGGTGTGCGACGTGTGTGCGTGGAGCAAACGTATGTTACATGTCACATAGAGAAGAGAGCAAGAAAGATGGAAAAAGAAAAAGGGGGAGGGATAGAGCGAGAAAGTGTCCGAAGAGAGAAGAGACTCGACTGTAGACACAAACAACGAGAAATAGAACAAAAAAGGGAAGAATGAAGATTCAAGAATGCAAAGGAGAATAAAGACAACGGGATGGAGAAGCGAACGAGGAAGATAGAGACGTAGAGAATTTGGCATCGTGTCGAGCAACGCAAATTCTCTTCGGCTATTCTTAGCAAAGTTGGGGCGCGACGTTGTTGCGCTTCCTCTCGCTATATAGATATGCATCTTCCGACGTCTTCCCAAACTCGCGGAGTTCTTCGTCGGTGTGTATGATACGCGTGTGGGATGGTTACATGATGCGGAGAAAACACGTAGCTCTATGAGACCATTCATGTTTTCGGCTTTACTATTGCCAACTATCGGAATCGTGATTCGACAGTTTTGTTCTGTTTCGAAGAAACATAAATGCACCTGATTCAGATCTCCTCGTTTTCTATTATCTGTGTACTTTACGTTTTATCAGGTCACACATCAGGTCAAATTTAGAGAGAAGATAATTATTTCTCCTTAAATTCAATTCAATATTTTTTAACGTCGCTGTCACATAAAAAATTGTACGAAGTAGATGTTTTAAGTGTCAGTCAATTTTTTCTCATTATCAGAAAAACGTCTCTCTCGTCACGAAAGATTCGTTTTGATCTAAAAAAAAAAGTGCAATTGTAAATTTTTTTTGAAATTATTTGTACAAAAATTATAATGTGAAAATTCCGCGCGCCGAGTTTTATTGTTTCTTCGTGCGCACGACTCATACTCTACAGTCGTAGGAGGGAATACGATTATAGTCGATGATTCTCTGGTTAATACCTGGTAAACGGCGATCGCGTGGTACGACCACGAGATTTTCACATGAGACTAATTTCGGTACGCGATATCACGAAAATAGACTACGATTTAACATTTGCCACCGATATATTGTTTTCGCGCCGAGGGGTTCCAACAATTTCCGTCAAAGATCGTAGGACGTAATCGCACATATACATGTGTGTTTTGATTCTTATTTATTTAACACGAAGATTGCGAAGTTTCGCGTATACACAAATACGACAGAATCGTTTTCAGCATTTTCTGGTTTTTTTTTTTTTTTTTTTTTTTTTAGTTATCAAGTCTTCTTTCTTTTTATCGCGCGCACCGTAACTCATATCTCGTGTAACTCAAAATGTCAAAATCAGATCTTTTATCACAAAAGACGCGTGTTTCGCGTGTTATTGACCCGATTCTCGTGCGATACATGTGTTTTTACTCATCGGGAAAGAGAGGGAAAGAGAATCGGCCGGTCGCCGTCTTCTGGATGGCTAATTTTATGCCGTCTCGCGGCGAGTTCGGAAGGATTTGCGCGGTTCGACGCAACGACTCGCGCGGTGAGAAAATGTAGCATCTCCGCAAATAATATCATCTCGTCGCGAAAAACACTTTCTCACATCCGCTTCTTTTTGTAAAAAAAACAAAAAACAAAAGGTTATCGGGCGTCAAAATGAGCGCGTTTGCACAATCGAATGTTTGCCCTGCAAGAGACTGCAGTTATCTTTTCGAATGAAAAGGTAGGCGCCACTGGCAAGTGTGTTTCTTGTAATTGCAACACACATTATTTTTATTATTATATTATTATTTTATGATGGTTATCACAATAGTTTGTTTATTATGTGTTTATCAATTTTATTCTTTTTATTACTTTCTGCCACTTGACAGACTTGGCGTTTGTTAAGTACAATATGTACAACTGTGGCCTAAGTATTGCACTAAATTACAGTTACATCTATTTTATCATCTTATTGTTTTGCAAAGTTCTGCAAAAAAACCAACATGCCAATTACGGAGACCCGCCGGACTCGACGGCGCCGATGCGCGAGCGATTAGAACAGCTGAACTGACACAATTCGTAAAGCGCGTGTTGAACATAATTATACAACGTGTAATTATATTCAAGATACACACGACGAGATCGTATGTACTTGCATCTTGCGTCTGTGTGTGAGAGAGTTCGAAGAAAATAAGATAATTGTCGGATTAGATTGTGATTAGAAGGTTTGAATCGAGTCGTTACATCACAATTGTCGGATTTTTCGAGACCAAAGTCTCTCGGCGGTGCATTTATGTGGCACTTGAGATTTATTGTGTTCCGAAGCAAGTCTCCCCGAAAGGAAGAGAGAGAGAGAGAATACCGACATGTGTGTAGATAAGAATATAACAATGGCGGGAAATAATAGAGAACCGGCGAACTCTCGAATAGAGCAAAAGAAAACGAAGAGAGGAGCAAGACACGGCTCGCAGCGATGGGAGATAAATTTTTTTTCGTTGGTCCATTACCACACACACGCGCGCGCATACGAAAGAAAATGAAAAGGAGGCCGCCGAGATTCGCGGAGTATCAATACTGAGTCAGTCTTTCCACGGTTTCCTTGTTTATGAACGGATGTGTCTGAGGCGTGGGCGAGGGAAGAAAGAAGGCCTTGTTCGACAACGAAAGTGGATCATATTGCTGCGCGCGAAATGTTTGTGTTTATTATTAGCACAATCAGACGGAAAAGCAACAAGAAACCACTTGTTATTTCGAGAAACAATACAGCGTGCGTCTCTTGTCGGCGAACTTAAGTTGAGAAAAACGTCACTTTTGCTTAGCGCCACGTTATTTAATATCGCATTCGTGATTGCGAAATTCTAGCGAGTTGACAATTAGAAGCCGCGATGATCAATGTGACGAAAATACAATTCACGAGTTCGATATTATCGAAGAGCTCGCGTTGCAATTTTCCACAAAAAACAAATCAAAAACGAGACAAATCAGCGCGATAAATAAACTGTTTACAAAGACAATATAAAAAAAAAAAATCAGAACAGAAATAAGTCACATAATATTTCGTCGCTATTTATGCTACAACTCTCAATCAACAAATTTATCTTAAAATTAAAAGAAAGTTTCTTATCTCCTTTTCAGTCATTACATCTTGCGACAGAGGAAATTTCTCTCGCGCGCCAGTCTCCGTAGAACTTTCCTCCGTGTCGAGTATCAAGCGCGTGTTCCGCTATTTTTCCGCATAAAATCTTGAACTTTGATTTCTCCCATTTTTTTTCAAATAATTCTAAACATCACAATATCTCGGCGATATTCCGGGAAGCGGAAAGGGGAGACGGAGAGCGGACGTACATGTAATTGTTGTTCCTAAGATAGAAGAAGAAGAAGCTTTTCGAACCGCATCGGGTTCGGCGTGCCCTTTATGTAATATCGATAAAACGCCGGTTTGCGCCGGTACAGTCTTTGTCCCCGCTGAGGTTGGGCGGCTAAGCTGGCGTTTCTTCTCGCCATCACACAGAGTGGGGATCCTCGTGGCGATGTAGGACATCAGTTTTGTCCGTTTAATTCGCGAGACGAGTCGGGACGCTTTTCCGCGGCGCTTCCAACATCACCGCGCCGGACACTCTCTGCAGCATCATCAAAACTATATAATCGTCATTATCACCGCCAATTACACCGTCGTTACTCGGCGAAACGATAACTTTTCTCTCTTATTTCTGTAAAGTGGAAATATTGCGCGCAAATTAGAAGAGATAAATTAATTAAACATTTAATTTTTTTCTTCGGAACTTGAATGATAAAACTTATACCGATTCTTTATCCTGCTATATGTTCGAATCGTGAGCGCTATATTACGCAAGTGCCCGAAGTTAAACGCTGAAGTGATTTCGCGTTAGAAGAATCTCGTGTGTTTGTGCTCCGGAAACGAGAACAATCTCTCTAACCGAACCATCTACCTTTGCAATTAAATTACATTTATCTTCCTCTTCCGATGCGTATACGTTCTTACGGTGGATGGAACAACTCATTGATTTCGCACTTGAACGTAATTATATTTCTTTCAAATATATGCACGCGTGTACCTGTTAAAATTATATTTTGCGCGATTACTTTTTTTTTTTTTCATAAGATACAAAGGTTTTATTTTTTTACACAAGATGTCGAAAGAATTTATACTTTGAGGCACATCCATTATTGTCATATCTTTTACGTGCTCGCGCTGCCGCGTCCACCGTAGCGGCACGTGGCGCACCGGCGATTCGAGAAGTCGCGTTTACGGTGCAACGATATCGATGGATGTTCGATATATTTCCAGATCGTTGAACTACGCGTCGCGTGATGATCAAGACTGTGAAACTGAGTAACTAAAAAAAAAAAAAAACAACTCGGTAAATGTAAAAATAATCTGTCGGTGCAGTCATTGACATTTGAACGAGAAAAAAATGATTCTGGTGGAAAAAGCACAAATAAATTCTTATTTTTTAGGAAATACTGTATGAGATGCTTATTTTTATTCTTGTTGTTAACTTCTCTTGAATAAAAGTATTTCTCACTGCGCAAAATTAAATTTACATTGAAGTTTGATGCGAATCGCGACGACATTAATATTAATTGAGCTAATCAATGAGAACACAAGGCCGCTTTGACAGCGCAAAATTATACAAACACACACTGGAAATCAAAACAAAACGAACGTTCTTCCGAACGGCATTGATGAAAACATGTCGAAGAGTTCAATTTTTATTAAGCTGCGCGAGATTCTCTCGTGCGCAATTTTGTAGAGAAGAAAAGCTGAGAAACAGTCAATCTCAAAGCTCTTGTCTCTCATTTGTTTCAGATCGACGAATTATCATCATCATGCTCAACTTCCAAGTCTTTTACGCGATCACTCTCCTGGCCGCAATCTTCCTGTGAGCATTACAAATACGACAGAGACGTAATGAAATAAAAACTCTTTTGTTTCACAATGATTAATGAGATTTCAACGGTGTGTGTTGTAGTGTCGGCAAGTGTCATCCCTTACTTCGACAACGACCGGATGTGAGACCGCTGTGTCTGGGATGCGGTAACGAATGTGATAAATGCGAATTCGGTTATGCAATATCGACTCTCTGCGGTATTCGGGAATGCCGACGGGTGAGTCGCAAACGAACGCTGCACAATTGTTTGAAAAATTAAAGACTTTGTCGTAATGTTTAAGTAAACATTACTTTATATTGCGGCGTCAAGAAAATTAATCAAATAATTTTCTAATTTATTCGCTCGTTTAATTCATCGACGCCGTTTTTATCGCACATTTAGGGTCCCGGTCAAATCTGCGGCGGTCCGAGCGAGGCTTGGGGCGTGTGCGGCGAGGGATTGAGATGCAGTTGCAACCGATGCTCCGGTTGCAGTCTGGACTCCCTCACGTGCTTCGAGAATCCTTGCCTGCCGCATCTGGAATCACGGAGCCATCTCGAGATCCCTGACGGATTTCCCTTCGATAGAATCGCCAAGTAAACAGATCGCCCCCCATCATCAACCCCCTCTCCCCCCCCCGGCTAGACGAAAAAGACGACGGATGGATGAGAGACAATGAGTGTGAGAAGCGAATGTGAAATGAGAGAAAGAGAGAGAAAAAAGAGAAAAGCGGATCTCTAGGTTAACGATTTTCCGAATTATTTATTGCATTTCACGTTGTAATCGAAACTAGATATCTGCGATTGTGATAGTGTTAATCCAATTCTTCGGAGCTGGTTTCTCGTCCTCTACTCTACGAGAGAGACAGACGCTGCCGCTGTCCGCTGTTTAATGGCATTTTCTGTGATTTTTTCATTACTGTGTTATAATATTCTGTCATTTACACGCGCAAAACTCAATGAAAACAAACAAAAACAAAAAAACAAAAAAAAAAATCGCGTTCGCGCGGACATGTACGCGCGAGCGAGCGCGCGTTGCCGGCTAGCTTGATCTCATGAGATACTCGAATGAATCACCGCGCATGATTCTTGGCTGTGATGAATCGCGTCTCTCTCGCGGAATGCGCGCGCGACGACTGGATTCCTCAACGATGTTTCCACCAATCCATCGTTCGAATCCATCGTAGAGTTTCCGCGAAAAAACCGAGAGTAGCTTACATACAAGACGGAATAGAGAAATATATAGAATGAAAAAAACTGAGTGATAAAACTGAGAAAAGGCAGCAAAAAAAAAAAAGTAAAACAGAAGTTTCAAAGATTCACTAATAAAAAAAGAGAGAGAGAGACAAAAAAAACTTCGATTTAAACTTTCAACAATTAATTATTTATAAAAAAAACTTCCAAGTTTTTTTCTATATGTACGTAAATATTTATTGTAATATTTAATCTGGATGTATATGTTTTTTATTTTACTTTCATGGATAAACATCAGTATGTTAAATAATGATTGATTATTAATATATTAATATTTATCAAATTTTATATTGACGTATTAATATAATACGTTTTTATTAAGAACGCGTGAAATGAGCATGTTTTTATCACGGTAGCTATTAATAACGTTTTCACAATTGGTATACGAGTTAAATTGCTCCCGGAGCGAGTAATGACGTCAATTTCGTAAGTCGACTATTATATATATATGTTGCGCTTGATTTTACAAAGTAAATCGTCATTAATCACTCCGATCAAAAAAAAAAAAAAACGCTATAACTTTTCGGAATCCGATTTCACGATTCCGAACTTTTATCACGCGTTTTTTCTTCTTAAACGCTATTTAAAACAAAAAGTATCTAATTGCTACCTACATAGGAAGTTTCGTGTAGACTAGTCACTTATAGAGATTTGAAATTGAGACGAGAGTGTACTTTATGTATATAACTTTCGATTTTCTTGCGGAGACCCGTAAATGTCTGTCAAACGTCATCCTGTGTAACGGACAACAAAATAAAATTGGCTGCATTCACATGTGTGCGTCATTGATATGAACTTGCCACCTCCTCTGTCGATTAATTGCTTCTCCAGAGATACGTTGCGCGAGAAATTTGTATTTTTATTTTAAATTATTATGAAAGATGTAAAGATTTATTAGTCACAAGAGACAGATAAAGAAAGAGAAAGAGATTACATTACAATAATGACAAAAATATATATATGTTGGATATGTACATCTCTATACGTGTGTGTTAATTAATCGTTATACAAGTATTTGTCAACAAGATTCGCATAGATACGAAAAATAATTATGATATAAAATATATCGAACTTTTGTTCGCGTTACATACGCATTGTTGTTTTTATCACATATTATGCGCGCGCGTAAAAAATACAGTTGCACTTTTGTAAAAAGCAAGAGAATATTCAAAGAAAGGTGTGTGACAATTATCCGACTACATTCTACACAACACGCGACAACGTTTCGCATTAATTATAAATATTACAATCGATTACTTTTTTTGTTTTGGAAATGATTTTCGAAGTTATTATTAATATTTAACAAAGTGAAAATCCACAAACACATACGGAGTGTTTCAGAAGTACGTTCGCTTGTTTGGTATTACGAATCAAACGTGGCGGTTGTCTCAATTAAAATTCTTTGTTTTCCTTGGCATCTTCAAATCTCGAAGTTCCTCCACCAAACGAAATCCGCAAAATGCTGAAAAACAAACAAGACGTATCGTATGAGAATAAATATACGGAGAAGGTCGAGACACGTGCCAGAGAATTCGATGTTCGAGAATTTAAGGGTCAAGGGCTCGATGTTAGCGAGAGAGCTTGATGTTATATTTAAACCGTTTGTAAAAGTCTCGCGCTCTCGGCATTCGCGTGACCAATACCGTGTTGCCGCCATATGCGTTGCAGCTGTTTACATTTTTCTTCTGCAGTTAATGAGCGCGACGATTAATATTGGCACGCAATACGATCGTCATTGACGATCATTGTTGATCATTGTTATTACACGTTTCGAAAACAAAGACGCTGTGGATGTAAAATTACGCTTTTGTTTTTTTTTTGACACGAAGATCTTGCTGTGTACACGCCGAGTTCAGGATGATCTTTGATCAGTCAAAGTCGAAACTAAAAACAATGTTAGACTTGAGAGGCAACGAATTAGTAAAAAATTACTAAATATTAGTGCAAATTACAAAAGGAACATGTATTCTAAGAAACGATAAATTAATCAGAGAAGAGTACAGACGTACACCCGCGAAGCTTTAAGCAGTCAGTAATAAAGTTAGACCGTAGCAAAACAAAATAGAGCGGATCGTTCGGATCGATGAAGGAATTTTCTCGCATCTTTCGCACTCAACTTAGCAACAAGTCACGTTCGTGTGCCGGTAATCTATCTAAATTTAAAAACGTCAGCGCAGTCACACAAAATACAAACGAGAAAGCACACCTCTCAGCGCGCACTCCGGGAGGAGCAAAGATCAGCAGCAGTTAACGATGTGACTACTGGCCGTTCTGTTTCAGCAACTTCCGCGTTCTGAAGCCGCGGAAACCAGCCTGGATTCGAGTCGCCGCGGCCTGAACAGCTTGCTGCCGCTTCCGCACCAGAAACCCACGAATGCCCGCCTGGATCTTCGTCGCGGATTTCTCCTCGAGCGCCTCTCGAGTGTTCTGTCTCTTCAGAAGATGGTCCTTTGGCTTCGTCGGGTCCTGTCGCTGCTGTTGCTGCTGCCGATCTTGCTGCTGGTCCTGCTGCGAACGGCGACGCTGGGAATCCTTCAGCTGCTTGCGCACACGATACCCGCGGAAGTTGGCCTGGATCTTCGTCGCCGCAGTGTTGGCCTTCATCACGTCGGTATCCTCCTTCGGTCTCTGCGACATGAACACAGTTCCGAAGCGATCAAGCGAAGATCCTTATATCTCCCTAGAGCTAATCTTAGAAGCCGTCCGAGATTCTTCTCGGGTGTTTCGCGTCAAGTCTCCGAAGATATTCGATGTATCCTTTTGCTTATATCGTTTCCCGAAGGCGTGGATTACTTTTGTTTATTTCTACAGAGATCGATTCCAAAAGCGGAAACAATAAATATCGGCGTTTCTGGCAAAACTGCTCGAAATCCACCTCGCAAGTTTCGAGAAAAATATTAAAGATCGAAATTTTTTATATATTTTTTTGGGGGGAGGAGATTTATTGCCAAGTGAAAATGCGGTAATCTTCTTCTCGCGAACGGGATAATCGCGCGATTATTTATGAGTCCATCGTCGGAAATAGGAGACACACTCGGGAGATACTTTCGATCATCTATAAATATCGGAGAAGTAGAAAGAGCAGTTTTTTTTCTGTGAAGATTCTTCGGGAAATAAAAAAAACCACTTCGATACAATTTCTTCTCGACTGAAGAAATTCAACTTGAACGGTGAACAAACGCAGAAGTTCGATCGATTCTACAGATCGATCTTTCTTGCCGGAATCTTTCAGAGAATCGATTCCGGTGTGGGAAACGAGAATTCAAAAGTTCGCCCGTCAGATTATCGACACGACTGATCTTCTCGGCTCGGACGATCCAAAATCACACTTTCGCTCAACTACCGATCGCCGAAGGATCTTCTTATCGCGCGTGCTTTTCGCTAGAAGCGAGATGAAAAACTGACGTGCACAACAACGGATGCGCGACAAAAAGGCATGCGGCACAACGCACCCGTTTGTCCATCTACAAACGCGATGAGGATGGATTTATCGCGCATGCGTTCCGCGGTATGATAAATCACACTATGAGAAAGAACGAGCTCTCCGCTTTCCGAATTGTCGATCGCCTTGCGTCTTATTCCACATCCTCGTCTGAGGATAGTTAATTTCGTACAAACTTGGCAGAGAGTGAAACAGCGGCTGTCCGATAGCCGTGTACCGCGGCCTTCGCGTGCTTATAAATGAAGCAAAACTCTGTCATCAAGGTGTGTGTGTGTGTGTGTGTGTAGATTTTCCTTTTTTTTTTTTTAAAGAAAATATCGAAAGAAAACGATTCTACGAAAAAATAATGCAAAGTTTCTTTAATCCTCGTTACCGTTTAAATTTTTATTTAGTTTTTTGTTAACGAAAGAGAAATAAAAAATACACACATTCTATCACACACTCACAGATGTATAAAGTGCACCGAAGTAGTCTCTTCAAATCGAATATAAGATTTAAGGAGAAAAAATGTACACGTAATAATTTTACTTACTCGTGAAATTTTGCTTGGATATTTATTCTTCTACTTGCAACATAGTTTATATTTGAAAGCTCGCATAGTGTGTAATACATCGCCCGGGCATAGCATCAATTTCGGTCTCGTGAGAGCGCGCGGTCGACATGCGCGTCACAGTAAATTCGTCACCCTGAGGCCAATATACGCTGATTGATGATTGATGGTCGCGAGAGTGCGACGAAAGTCCGCGGCGCGAGTGCGGCCAAGAACATTCCAATTTGTTTGCGTCCGACGTTTGATCTCGAACGCATATTCGCGCATAACTCCTCGCATGCTCATCATTACGAAAATATACTCGCGCAAACGATACGCGCGATCGGCTGGCTCCGGATATTGATAACGATCGTCCGCGTATCACGTCGTCCGTATCCAGTCTCCGTCTGTTTGTTCAATCGCGCAATCTAAGAGCTTAGCTACTTTCCTGCCCTACTCCTTGTCATCATCACACTTCACAACGTTTTTTTATTAGAAAAATAATAAATTTTCAAACATTTTTAATTACCATTAATTACACTTTTTTATTTTCACGATATTCCATTTTTTATTTGTATGTAAGATTTTTTATCGATTATTTTTTTAATATAAAAATTGTGAAAAATTAAAGAAGTCGAAGAACACGCCGCCCGAATATACAACAAGAGATCTAAATAAATAAAAGTATAAATTGCAAAATTCAGACATCAGTCCGAAAAATAAAAAATTCTATGACACGAAGTATTGAGAGAATTCATCTTCTTTTTTTTTCTTTTTTTCTATCTTTGCAACATTGTGCTCGTGTGTTTGCTGACCTTGCTCACCTCAGGATATATCGAAGGTATACGTGACAAAGCTGCGGTATCTATCAGCTCGTAACTATCGGCAAGCGTGACTGCTTCTCACAGCAACGATGATATCGTTGACGCGGCTATCAATATAACTCAACGCCGATCACTGCAGTCAAAAGAGAGAGAGCGGACAGTGCCGCGACCTGTCGCGATGATACTCGCGCGCGAATCGCGTCGAGTGACCGCGGCGACGACGGCGTCGTCGCGACGCTCGATGACGTCACCACGACGTCGTACTCTTACCTTGAATCCCCGCTCACCGGACGCTCGACTGCGATACTGATCGCCATCATCGTTTCTCTCGTTCTCTCTCTCTCTCTTCCTCTCTTTCAATCACGGCAGGCACTAAAAATATGTACCAAGGTCCTCCGATCCGAGTTCGCTTGCATTTCGTTTTGATGGATTGATTGAAATGCAAAACATATCGTCGGTTCAATTCGCAGTCGTTTCTTATCATTAAGATTTGCGAGATTACTCTCTTGTCTTGGGGAAGAGACAAAAACAACTATACGATTGTATCCTATGTATATGCAATTTATTTGCTATTTTTTTTGCATATCTTTGAACTATGTATGTTGTATTAAAAGCAGGAAGAAATCGTTCGCTCTTGTTGTGTAGTAAAATTGCAAATCTAGGAGGTTGTTGGAATTTTCTAGTACGTATATACGTAGTTGTTACGCGTCATATCGGAGTGTAAACCTAACTGGAGAACATGTAACGTGTGTATTTTAAGATTATTCCTGAGAGATAGTTTGTTCGTCGTTGTTTACTTGCTTCTCTACAATTGAGTATAACAAATAAGGCACTCTAAATCCTAAAAGTTGTCATAACATCTCTCTTATAAAATTATGATAAAATAAAAGATACCGTGTGAAATTACAGTGATAATTATCTCTATAGTGCGCACACAACAAACAACGACCATAGTTGAAGGAACCATCTGTCGATCACAAAGATCGCAATTATTCTCGCTTTTCCGCGATTCATTTCACAAATTTTCCATAATTTACTTCGCTTCGTTTTTCTCTTCGTCTACGCTTTCGTGGCTGTCACAAAAAGTCTTGTCAGACTTTTTATTACCATCTTCGCTGTTTAAATCGACTTCCACTTGATCTTTTTCTTCTTGGCTCTTAGAGTCGGAAGTTTGTCTCTCGACCCCTTCGTCTGAATGTTTTCGGTCCGTACTACTCGCGTCTAAGACCTTCGACGTCACCTTTGATTCGCTCTTCTCGTCTTCGACTGCACATTCCTCCAGAGGAACTGAGCTATTTGTATCCAGCGAGGTCTTCGGTACGGTCGATGATTTTGTCGATTCCGATGGAACTTCAGCTTCCAAACTAGTCACATCTTCGATCACGACACCCTGACGAGAGCCTGGAAGAGCCAGGGGTTCTCTGATACTTCCCTCGCCGGAAGTCATCGAGGGATGATCGTTCCCGGCGTCCTTCATCGAGTATTTCGTCGCATCTTCCGGAGACAAGGAATTCATATTGGAACCTAAATCCTCAACGCTAGTTATAAAGTTCAGGTACTGGTTATCTTCGTCTCTCGGATAGCCCAGCATCACGATGTCCACGGTCGGTTCCATGATTTTCGTTCCGCCAACGTTGGCATTGAAGTCGGAGTGAGAATTCTGGCTGACAGTGAAACGGCGGGATGCGTCCGTCAGTAGCTGCATCATGATCGGAAAGGGATAATCAGCGAAGTCTTTGTTCTTTTGAAAACTCTCGCCTTGCCCGATCTCATGACTATCCGTTAAGTAACAAAAGATGTTTACATATGTAAGATACAAATATAAGACAATGTCTATTGATAGGTACATCTTAACATTTTAGCACGAGATTCATAGATTCTTTTGAACTACTTACGCGTTTACGCAATCGCTTTGGTCGGTGCTGGATTGTTTAGCTTCTTCCGTATCCTCTTCAACCTCTTTGATCGAAGATTCGTTTGATTGAGTTGAATTAGTTTCACTGTTCGTTATGTCAAACAACGGTAATGGCACGGAATCGTGAAACTCGCCGGTATGTTGAAGTCGACCCGTGACGAAAGCGTTCTCCAACGATAGAGTGGTGTTTCGCAGAGCTATCTCCCGTCGGAGACGTCTCCCGGACTTGCCTTCTTGCAAATTCGAAGGATCCTGTGCCATATCAAAACAGTAATTGCGTCTCTATTTTTTCAATTTTTTTTTTACATAAAATATATGCATTTTCTTTCAATTTGTCAGAAAAGTTTTTTACTTTTTAATTATACTTAGTTATTGTGTGTGCGTGTTAAAGGGAAAAGTAATTTTAACAATTGCTTCAAGTAGATTTTTTGAAGTGCAAATTGAGATAATTTGAGAAGAAATGTAACGAAAACAACATTTAATAAAACAAAAACACAAACGTCAACGTTGATTCAGGAAGCAATTATTTTAAGCGTTTATCTCTATAGTCAGCGTTCAGATTTATATCTCTGTGAGCCAAGCTTGTCACTGCCAAACCGTCTGTTGCAATCGTGAAAGCACTGACGCTTAACAGTGACCCATCTTTCCCTCTTTTGCGTAACGCGCTTCCGGTAAAACTGGCGTGCAAAATATCACGTTTAGTCGGGCTCCGTAAAGAAAGACGCGAAGGAAAAAACGTATGTGTGTGTGTGTGTATCCCATTACATACATTATATACATATTTATATCTCATAGAATATCAGATCTCTGTAAAGTTAATTAAAATTAATTAACACATTTTACATTATTATTATATTTACCGTAATTGTTTTCTGCGTTGAAGAAAGTTCTGATTCGAGATCCTTCCGCTTCCGGCGACGCGCTAAAAATCCTCGAACACCTTTGTACAATATATAAACAGATTATTGCATTTATTTACTCACTATTACACGTTAAAAAGTTGTGTCACAATTCTCTTGAAATAATATTACTCCACGATCGAATTAATGACGCGATACTATTTACATCCGCGAACTCTCAGGCGAACTCTCTATCATTATTACCTTTTGATTTTTTGTAGTGTTAATTAACAGCATATAATACAAGAAACAAAAACAATAACCAGACGGTAATCAGTTATTTGAACAGCATAATTGAACTGTTACACAATTCATGATATACTTTTCGAAGAATTTACTCACAAGCTTGGACTTTTACAACTGCCGAGTAGAAGTCGTCTTTTTTCTGAGAAGGAGATTCAATGATTTCTGGCTCGTCGACAACAGCTTTCATGTTCTCGTCTGTGGACCTCGTGTTAGGACCGTCAGTTTCGATCGTTGTTTCCACAGTAGACGATTTGGTTCTCATAGTCCAATATCCATCGCGAGAATCTTCCACTGATTCTTCCGTTATTGCGTTTGTAATTGGTCCATGAACAATTTCCACTTCCGCCGGACGATTGTTAGTTACTTCCTCGTCCTTTTTACTTTCGATGTCCTCTTTTTCTTCGGCGACACATTCGTCGCGACTAATTTGTTTAGCCTCGTGTTTCTCATCATTGGTTTTTACCGATCCGTTTGACGAGTCTTTTTTCTCTGATTCTGTTACTTCTGCAATTTCCTCTTTATTCACGATTTCTCCTGGCAATTTTAATTTTTCTTCTTCGTCGAGTTTTATATTTTCTTTCTCACGTTCTTCGTGAACTTGTAATTCTTCTTGCATACTTTTTTCCTGATCTTGCGACTTTTCTTGATCATTTTGATTTTTATTTAGTTCTTCATCGTTTTTATTCGTAATCTCATTAGTGTCTTTTTCTTCAATGCTCGTTTGCTTGTCCTCAGATTTTTCCCGATTATCGATCAAATTTTTCATGTCAGACACATCTTCGATTGCAATTTTGTCATTTTCCTCTAATAATTCATCTTGTTCAAATTGCGCCAAAGGCGCGACCTGTTCAGTTTCTTTTTCCTTCGCTTCCAATTCAGATTTTTCTTTGTTCGTAATTGGAATGTCTTTATCATTCTTGCTAATGTCCGTCGCGTGGCCTGATAACACGCCGAGTTTTTCACTTTTCGCAACATCTTCGTCTGTTTTCATTGTTTCCGAAGAAACTTCATGTTCTATCTTTTTCGGTTCGTCAGCCGACGCTGATTGCACAAATTCCGACGGTGGTTGATTAGATTTTTCGTCCGCACTCAAGTCACTTTTCTCCAATTCTCTGCTATCTTCAGATTTTTCTTTCAAATTAAATTCATCAGCGCGAGGTTGTAATCCTTCGTCCAGCGACCCTATCAATTCCCTCGCAATTTCTTCCTCGCTGTTTACCTCTTCGTCATTTTCTTCCCCTCGCAAAAGCGGGCCGACGTGTACAACGTCTTCGGGTAAAATCTTTAAACCGGTACTGTCCTCCTGAGATTTGGCTTCGTCTTCCAAATTGGTTTCCGACGACAGAGGATCTTTCTCCAGCCACACGTATTCCGCGTGTTCCGCTCGGTATAATTGATCAGCTTCCGGAAGTTCCGACTGCAAGTCTCTTCCGGTGACCTCTTCTTCGTCGTGTTCGGTCAAAGCCAGTCGATTCATCAGTCTCTCGTCCGAAGTCAACGGCTCGATCAACGAGGTGGTATCGCTCTCTCTCGGACTGCCATTCTCGTCTTTCGTTTCACTCGCCGAGATTTTGAAAGATGACACGGTGTTGTCTTGAAGAGAGTCCAGATTCAGTTCAGGCACCACTGGAACGGGTAAGCTCGGAGTCTCGGCCGATCGATTGCTCGCAAGATCCTCCTTCACGTCGCTCGACGTGCGGGTGTCTCGCGTACTTCCACTTTCCTCCGACGAGTTTTCTAGCGTGCTCTTCGATTCCACCACGGTGTCTGTTCGTTCTTCATCTATCAAACCGGTATCGGTCACAAATTGCATGATATCAGGCAAAGATTGGTCCTCGGGAATGTCAGACGACACTTCCTCAGTATCTTTCTGAGGAATTATTTTTGTATCGATGTTTTCTTCGTGCTCCGCGATGTTTTCCAGCTTCGTTTCTTCATTTCGTGTAACCGCTTGGTCTTCGTTTTCCTCCTTTTGAGAACTCTTCATTTCCTTTTCGTCAACGTCTTCTTCCTTCTCCTCTTCTTCACCTTCTTCCTTGATTCTGTCCAAGTCCTGATGAAGAATTACTATGTCCTGAGCAGTAGGTTTCATTTCTTTCAGATCTTGCGCGAAGTCGGATGGAAAAGCGGGTTCCGCCGGAATATATTCGCCAAATAGTTTTACGTCGTACTCCTCTTGATCCTGTGTTTTACTTTCAACGACCTCAGAAGAAATAAGTGACTGCTGTTCCTTCTGCTTATTATCGTCTTCTTCCACAATTGCGGGAGAGGAACACTGCCTGTCCGGAATAATTACAGTCGTCACAGACTCGGGAATCTCGCAGGGCGAACCTTCGCTGAGAACGTAAGCGAAGGGGATTTCCAAGGAGAGCGCCGTTGTAGCTGGCGACTTTCCAGCTTCGCGCTTCTTTCGTTCCCTTGTCTTGCCGATATTACTGCCGGCCGAAAGATTTACCGTCGAGGCTTCGTCGCTAGCATTTTCGGACGTTGCAGTTCCAGAAGATTCATTTGTCTCACTTTCGGGTTTGTTTTTTGAAGTCGTCGAGTCATTGCCGTCGCCTGTTTCGCACGTCGTAATCACACCGGCAATCATCCGGCCGTCTCTGTTTCGTGACTCTTCCACGCCATTTACCTCTTCTGCAAGTTTGGCCGATTTCTCGGCTTGCTTGATCGCTTCTTCCATCCTATTTTTCAAATTTTCTATCTTATCCATTTCGATTTTGGTCGACGTCTCTGTTTCTTCTTCCCTCGCTTGTTCTATTTCGTGCATCGATTCTTTTTTCCCGTTAACGTCTTTCTTTTCTTCGCCATCCTTGCTCGACTTACCGTTTTCACGCGTCGCAGTTGACTGGCCGGCCAGCGCTTTTTCGACATTTCTCTCCGCCATCTCGATCTCGATCAATTTATCCTTCAATCCGTCAAACGTTTTTTCGACGTTTCTTTCTGTCGTCTCGATCTCGACCAATTTATCCTTCAATCCGTCAAACGTTTTATTTTGCGCAGTATCCACATCCTGGAACTTTTCTTTCTCAAGCGACTCTAACGAATCCGGTCTCGGCGGCACGTCCACTACTTCCGGCGTGACATTCAAACTGTCTTTGAAGTTCTCTTCTAACTTTTCATCTTCTAGTTCTATCAATTTTTCCAATTCCTCGAAACTTTCTTGTTTCTCAGCGAGATTTTCCGAAATATCTTCTTGAAGAGGAATTTTGTTTTCCCCCTCTCGTTTCTCTTCGTCCGTAATTTTTACGTCCGACATTGGGTCGTGACGATCATCACTTGGATCTTTTTTAACATTGACAATTGCATCTTTGTCTTCAGGAAATATCGTGGCGTCTTCCATGTCGCTCGTAATATCGCGCATTGTCGAGGCTTCCTCGACATCCTTGGAATCATCCTCTTGCGATTTCTTGGAATGATTTCCATTAGCCGCTGCCGGCAGAATCGGCAGCGACAACTCGTCCTTCTTTTTCGTCGACTTCGGTGCCTCCGGAGAGATCGGTGGCAACGTCAAATTGTCTGAATCGGTTTTGGTGGCGTTTCTGGAATTTTTAGAGGATGGCGGTCTAACAATCGGCAAGGAAACGATATTCGCGTCAGAAATTTCCAATTCCGACGGCGCATTTCCGGAAGATTCGAGCTTGCGAGCGCCGCTTAGCTCGGACGTTGTCTTCGAGATGTCTTCCAGGATGTTCTGCGTGGCGGTCAGTCTCGCTTCCAGGGTATCGCACGAAACACCGTTGGGCTCGTTGTCTGATTTGTCGCTATGCCTCGAGTTGTTGTCGACTTGATCGACGACCCCGAAGTCGCCACTCTCGCGTCTTCTCGATTTCTTGCCTGATCCCACGCTGCGTGTTCTGGTTTTCTTCTCCTCTGTCTCCGCACTCGAAAGGCTTTCTTTTCTTGCAAGACAGCTTTCCTCTTTCTTCGCGACGTCTTCTCTCCGCTCGAGTCCGTTTTCGCTCTTTCCTCGTCTGTTTTCCGCCTTTTCGTGATCGACGCGTCTTTTCTCGTCTCGAGCGTACTGACGAAGAGATTCCTCGTTCCAAGCGAGATCAACCGATCTCGAACGCTTTCCTCGAGGTCTCCTGATCTCTTCCAGTTTTTCCTTGATGATCGGCGCCGCGCGATCGATCACTTCCTGAACTTGTTCCACGTACGTGGGTGACCGGAGAACTTCCAAACTCGCCGTGCTCGCGAACTTGCGCAACACGTACGCTCGAATACGATCCATGCTTAGTGCTCGCGACGATATTTTTCTCTCGGAGGAATGTTCGGAGGAGATCCGCGCTTTCGCTTTCCTGTCATTCTTCGCACTTGATCTTGAGTGCCCGTTTTCAAGTCTAGTTTTGTTGGTTTCGCGCTCTGTTTCGGTCTCGGATTCGGTTTCAATTCGTCGCACCTTCTTCAAGGGTCTTCTAGCGGAAGTTCTGCTCGAACTTGTAATCGTTGAGGAACGTTCAGTTTCCTCTTCGGATACTTTATCCGCTTTTACCATTTTCGTTCTGTTTCGTCTCTCTCCTTTAATTCCTTTCTCCGTATTATCTGTCGTCTTGGTCTTCTCGCCACTTAATTTGTTCTTCCTGAGTTCCTGCTTGATGTTCTTGGTTTGAATATTCTTCGCAGCGGACATCTGTGAGATGATTCGCGCCGCGCGAGCATCCGACGTCTCGTTGTTCTTCGATCTCTTCGAGGTTCTTTTCGTCTCTCTCGAGGAAACTTTCGAATTTGTCGAAGTTTTCCGATTTTCTCGATCGGTAAAACCATCTTCCGTGCTCTCCTCCGCGTCAGCGTATTTCTTTCTGTGTTTCTCAAGACTCTCGATCTCCTTCTTCAAGGACCAATCGCTGTGCGAAACTTTTTTTGTATCTTCGTTCTCTTTGGCAGGACTCAAATTGAAATCACGGCTGAACTCGTGATCGAATTCGCGATCGTTGTACTCTTCAGCGTAATATTGCTCGCGTAGTTTCAACAGCTTCTCGAAGTGATGAGCTGCGAAGACGTATATGTCTTCGGGACGATGTCGCAGAACTTCTCTGGTGAGTCCTTCGACAACGGCTGCGAGTCCGTGAGGCACTCGCGGCGCGATGAGGTACGTGCCAGGATGCAAGCTGGGCCGATCGATTGGCGTAGGACTCAACATTGTGCCAGCCACTTCGCTTTAAATCTCTCAATGCTATTTTCAATATATATTTTTATCTATATATATATAGTACTATCCTTTTTTTCATATACTGTAGTGTATCACGTCGATGCATTGCGGAACAAATCTTCCTTCTTCAAAAATATGAGTAGTTTTGTGATCCTCCCAATGTCAAAAAGCATTTGCGAATTTTCTAAATATTTGAAATAGAAAAATTAGAATTATTGAAAAAAAGAGAAAGCTTGTGTATTATAAGCATGTGCGTACATTGCTATCACATGTGCATTGTTGTTATTACAATTGTTGTTATTACAATGCGTACATATCAAATATTATAAACTTAAAAATTATAGATCTCGAAATATATTTAAAAGATCGCTATTTTGTATCATGAAAACTGTACCTGCTTGAAGACAAAAAACAAGAGAGAATTGTCGCTGGTTGCTACCACCGAGCGAATGCAACCCCCGTGTGGCACAACTGAATCACGAGCTTTGTTAGCGCGATGGTCGATGTTGGCCCATTGATTTGTTGGCCATGACGTGCGACACGTGACTTATATTCTTGTGTACGTATACATAATCATAAAATATACAAGTATACATGTACGTGCTGGAAAAAATCTGGAACTGAGCCAAACAGAATAATAATATGGTATTCGACGTGATGTCCGCACGCGGTAGTTAGGTTTTCTCTCGTAGCAACAACGTAAAAACAAAGCAGTTTATTTGTAATTGGTCACCAGATATATATATAGATTAGATTATTGAATATTTGATATATTCGCTTTCTTATAAATATATATTGCTCTTGCAAATTTTATATAAATCGAAGTTAAAATACTTTTCCTTCGTGTGTGTGTGTGTGTATAAGATGTCATATATATATATATATACATATATATACACACACACACACACTATATAAACACTTTCTTCTAGAAAAACGAAATGAACAACTACAATTATGTTAATTAGCGTGACCTAAAAATTACATATATACACACATATGTATACGCACATTTTATTATTAAAATCAAGCTCTAAAAGGATTTTCTTAAACTATAGATAAAAAATAAAACTTAATTTGCACATTTAAATAAAAACATAAAAAAACAAGTTTGTTATATTCTTTGTTTTCTTAATCACTGTATTTATTGTGTCATTTGTTTAAAATAACTCTCATCGAGAGCGTATTGTATTAAATATTCGATCTCAAGGGGATGCAGTTTAGCAGATGGTATGATGAGACAATGCAGCGGAGGTCCTAAATTGACACGCGTCATATCTTGTAAGGAACAAGCAATAATTTTTTGATCCTCGCTGCCTACTCGCGCTAAACCAACCGCCAGGCTTTCAGGTGTAAATGCTACAAAAAAATCAGAAAATTTGTCTATAATTCGCATATTATATGTAAAAGTTCACATTTTATATCTATTATTTCTTTTACGTTTAATGGAATTATTATTGCTACACACCTAAGTTTTGATCTTCTTGAATTTTATTGTTCAGTATCTCTATCAATTGATTAGCTGCCTCACTAACACTCATAAATTTAGGAGGCATATATTCTTTTTTCTTCTTCATAATACTCTCCAAGATAGGCTCTTTAACTTTAATATCTAGAAGACACAATGTGTGCAATCCTCTTTGTCTGTTAGAAGCTATCTTTTCGTAAAAGCTGTCAGGTTTCCAACTATCGGTCCAATATGAAATTGAAACAGTTTCTCCATAGGAATAGAGTTGCAAACCACAGCAACCAACTGCAGTTAAGATTGATGAGTTATGCACAACCTTGACCTACTTAACAATGTAATATATAATTTTAGATAATTTTTTAAATATAACATTACCCTTAACAATGTATTATGTATTATATTAATAGATTTCTGTTTCTCTTTCTTTTGCACCTGTATATTTTTTTCTTTTGCACGTAGAACTAAATCTGTATGTGTTGTGGCACCAAAAGGATCTCCCACAACTAAAAATGCAACATCCTCATCTTCTCTCTGTGGTAATATTTCATCTGCATTAATCTCCACTAACTCACGGTCAGCTAGAATCAAAGAACGTCCATAGAACTCCTCCTAAATGTATTAAAACATAAAAAGAGATATTTAATAAACACCAACATTATGTATAAAGATTTTACTTAAAAAATGCTTTATTATACAAAACTTAATTTTTTGCACATTTGTTAGTTTACAGAATACAAACCATAGTTTCTTGCTGTACTGTCAAAATAGAAGTGTAGGACTCTAGATACACACGGTTGCATTTCTTGATAATTTCAAGTCCTTTTACTGTAATATCCTTTACATCGCTTAATCCTAGTCCTATCAAATAAAACATGATTCTTATTCAAACGTAGCAAGTATCTACTGTTGTTATTTAGTTGATTTGATGTAAAAATTTGAAGACAGCAATGAGGATTGGAACACATCTCTCCAATGAGCACTTATTGCAGATTTTGGTCAAATAAACCAATCAACCAATAAGTACGATTTGTTTTAGTTGTTTTGAGACGATTTGAAGCATCGTGGAAACAGACCCGAAACATGTTACCAATGTGCGCTTTAATCTTACCCAACCTAACCCAGCTCGCGAATTCCGGATTCCGGGGAAGACGCGCGATTAGCTGTCACCCGAAAATAAACCCGACGGAAAAAGAATGATGTTACATCGAGTGATAACTTTGTTTCGCGGCAAACCTATCCTGAAAGAAACAAATGGAATATCTAAATCATTTTGTCGATCGTCAATAACCACACCATCCGGAGCGATCTTGCCTGAGCCAAAGAGGACACCGTTCAGTTTCCTAGGTGTTGTCAGCAGCGTCATAGTCGGCCTTCTGGTTGGTGCAACGATCAGTAAAAACGTGGCCAACTTCCTTGAGGAAAACGATCTCTTCGTTCCCTCCGATGACGACGATGACGATGACGACGATTAGTAGAGAAATCAGTTTTATCTTGTTGATTGTTCAAAATGTCCAGCTGTTAGATGTGTAACTTAATCCTAAAGGTAATTTTTATATATATTTTAATGATATATTTTTTAGATAATTTATGTGTGAATGATAAAATCTTAAAAAGAGACAGCAATTTTAAAATAATCTGTGTTTATCAGACCTACTACCAGTGACGCTTCTTGATGACAAGCTCAAATAATTTTTATTTGTGCATATATTAGAATTTCACTGATATATGGCTCTTTTTCAGACTCAACATGTAACTAACTTATGTCACAGTGATTTAAACGCAGCATTTAGTCAAGAAACAGGAGAAAAAGAATCTCTTTACTTATCGAATTTAAGTATCTTATTTATGTAATATGTATATATGTATATACATATATAATATATATGTACACGCACACATATATGCCTAAAAGAGAGAGAGAAAGAATATATATATATATATATATATATTATCAAAGAAATATTTATTTATACAATTGTTGGAAGTGTGTTAGGTAGAGCTTTTACAAAATTATGTATTCCTAAAATCTATATATATTATATATAAATAAATAAATTAATTTGTGTTAAATACAGTTTAAGTGATACAAAAAATGCTTTTATATGTATGTATATATAATACATATATATATATATATATATATATGTAAAAGCATTTATATATATACATATACCATCTATATAATAGAAGAAATAAGGCCATATAATAAAGTCAGATGTACATATGATTTATAGTTACATGTATCTCTTTTCAGTCTTTGCTTAATATTCACAAATGTTAAAATGCTATTTTCTAGTAACTCAGTTTTAGAATTGACATTTTGATTACTAAAAGGATACATCATAAATCTAAAACTCTTTTAAAAATTCTCTTTCAATCTCTTTAAAACTATGCAATTTATCTATTTCTTTTTACACGGAAAAAAACAATATTTCTATAAAAAAGCTTTTTTGTGTTATTCAACAATAAAAATTGATATCACAATATTGATATATCTATATATATATATTTCTTCAACAGTTTTTAAAAAATATATATAACCACACATACTCATGTACACACATATTTACGGGAAACATAAAATTGCAAGAACCAAAGGTGGATAATCTAATAGTTTATGCACAAGAGTTTATAAATATAGAAATACGTGTATATATATAAAGAAACAAGTTTTGCCGTGAAAAAACAAATATGACTGAACGATAAAGATAGACAAATCTTTTTTTTATGTAAAGTAAAAGAAAATGGCATCACAGAGAATTAGTTGAATTCTTTCATACAAATATTAAAAAAAAAGAACTTGTTCCAGTTTTTATTTAAATCTTCTGAAAACAAGATAAAAATTTTCCCGACATCAAAACTTGACTACACATTAAACTGTTTTTAAAAAATTAAAACCAAAGAAATAAAATATAAAAAGTGCCACATTGATAATGTAGATAAATTATATACACAAACGCCCTTTAAGCAGAGATTGATATGTACATTTTTAAATATGTTTAAGAAAACGATATTTTTAGCGAATCAAAAGCAAAGAAGCGAACAAGAATGTGGACTTCATAAATTCATTGTTATCTGATGAGCAATTGTAACGTTCTTTTGCAGCGTGATTAGAGATCAATAGTAAAAAACGCATACATAGATTATATAAAAATTGACTTGTTTTTGTGATTGGTACGTGAAGTTTAGGTGAAAAAAAAGATCACGAGATACATTGTGAATATATTAAAACTGTCGAGTTTATGTGATTATATTTTGCTTTTACGTATAAAATTATTTCAAACGGGATAAGCGTAGTGAAAAGAAAGAATCGACTCGATCTTACTGTGGCGGTCTTTTGTGCGAACCCCAGCCATGAAAGCATTTCATGAATCTTCTGGATTCCTTACCTTTGGCAGTTAACAATAACTTACGGGGTTTCTCGGGTTGCTTCACGCGCAAGTGTTGAATATATACCTAAAACAAAACATATTTATAATATTAATCTGTTAATATTCGGCAATTCTTTGTTTTCACGCAAAAATTAAGAAATTAAGCTTACTTGAGCCGACTTGTACGCCAGTTTGATTTCAACTTCCGAACAACGAGTGCCTAGCCAAAGAAACACTTGTTCTCCGTTATCAAGGATCATTATATCATCATCAGCCAAGTCGTCCTAGAAAATTCAATATCATGTCATATCGTTTAGTAATAAAAAAATTGGACGAATTTAGGTTGAAAATTTACTTGACAAAAATCGGTGCACTTTTCACTGATCGTAAAGTAGCCCTTCTCGTTGGAACATCTGAATAATCTCGTGTAATTCATAAAATCCGCATCTGTGTCGTACGGTTTTTTCCCTCCAAGCGCGACCCAGAAGAAATTGTCTGGTTCTTCGCCTTCGTTTAACACTTGCAGGCTTATCCATGGCTATTATATAATATAGATATATTATCAATATTTATCGAATGCAAAATTACGATATACGAAAAAACTAATCAATTTCTTCACCAATCATATCCTTCAATCAATAAGAAAAGAAACAAAAGAGATTTTCAACTCACATTATTGAACATTTCTTCTGCGATTTCTCCAATCAAACGAGCATCTTCAGGATCAGATTTTGATCCAATCCACGCGTACACGATTCCGGTTCCTTCATCGGAATTGTTAAATGGCACATTTAAAAGATAACTACAAATAAAAGAAGACGATAAAGTTAACACATTATAAACACACTGCAACCATACGTAATTAGTAACACGTGTCGCACCAAAAAGCAGAATTTAATAACGTCGAATCTGCCGGTATTTGAATAAGTCGAGTACATAAGGCACTGCCGTTACTTCGTAAATGATAGAATTCCACTTTATTGCTACCCGCAGTCTTCGGCTGCTTGCGTTTTCCCTGATGAATAATGAATTTCCGTTTGAAGTAGCTCATAAACTTTAAATTTTCTTGTTGTTGATGCGTCCTCACAACTTCTAGATTTTCGCCAAACAACGATTTAAATTTCTTTTGCAAACTGGAACAGAGAAAGAAGTAAATAATATAAATATAGTTTATCTTCTATCAATACAAATATATAATGTACATATACACAGTTTTCACAAAAGGATACATCATAAATCTAAAACTCTTTTAAAAATTCTCTTTCAATCTCTTTCACCTAAATGTAAATGTCAGCCATCCCATATTTCCAGCATCTCTGCCTTGCCAAAAGTATACTGTACACTGATAATCGTCTTCGTATTGATCATCACCATCTTCATTCTCCGTTATGTCCAATGGCTGATTTAATTAAAAGTCAACGATTACTTATACTGTAAATTATACTTTTGCACTTCTCTTCGTAAATATTAATGATACACACCATCCAATACCGACATAAGAAAACGTAACAATCCGCACTGTAGAAATGCCCTAGCTCTTCTTCTGGAAGACGTACGAATTTTTTTCCCTCCAACACCAATGCTTCCATTCCTTCTAAATCATCGTTCCATTCCGTCATGAGTTGATGCGCCTCCGCAGCTGACATTAACGGTTGCCGCGGCATAAATAAAGCAGCCAAGTCCGCCTAAAAAAAAAAAACAAAATCAATGAGCTTTTATTTAAAACACAGAAAGAAAACATTTATAATAAATGTGTGTTATAGTAAAATTGTTCTACACACTTTTGTTTCCTGTTGTTTAGCCCATTTAGTAAGATCTGCTCCAGTTTTAGCGACCGACTCGGCCGTTCTAGTAAAATCTACAGCGATTACTTCATCCCAACCGGTAAATTTTGATTTGAAGATCTGCACAATATGTAAAACAAGTTTTAGTTAGATAAAAAGAAATCGCATAATTCGAAATAAAGAAAAAAGTGTATACATATGTTCTTCGTACCTGGGATTCAGTTCCTTCTTGCAATCTCGTTACCATCGCGTATTCTGGCCTTTCTATCATGTTAAATAATTCTTGTGATAGCTTTACAGCGGCGGCGCGTACTAATCTTGTCGACTTTTTACCAAACCTATATTAATATACTAATTGATTAAAAAATGTACAAGTATTTTAAAATAATTTAATTATATTCTTTCTCTCTTTATACTTACCAAACATACACATCCAAATAACAATCTAATATGTACACGTTACGATTATTTAACAAGGTATTCGTTAACTTTCCATGAGGAACTTCGACTTGCGGTAGTTCTAGATATCCCATTCCGAGTTGAACCTGATACAATCTGGGTACAAGAGGCGCAAAATTCGGATCCACGTGTTCCTGTCACCAAAAAAAGAAACGTGATATTGTTATCTTAAATTGAAGAAATAATTATTATACATATGTATATATATTTATATTTATGTAAATGTAGAAACTAAACAAATTACATAAATGTAATTTCAAAACTTTATATTTGAGATTAGAAAAATATTAGCTATAAGAAAGGCTTACTTTAATTTGCAGAGTTTTCATCTCGTGTTCTTCCACACCTAAATGCAGTAGAAAATCTTCCGATTCGGTATTCATAACCTCCGTTATAATTTCCGCTTTATTTTTCCGTTCGTTCTTATTAATTTTCTCCGCCATCAGTCGCGCTTTTGACTTCAGCGTGCTTTTTGCCTTCTTTCCGTACCACATAAATATCTTATTACCCGTGTCGAGTACAAACACATAATCGGGATCCAGAGAATCGACACAAACTGGAACCGGTTCCAAATGTATAGAGTGCACTCCCGCTGCGTGCACTCTGTACAACCGAGTAATAGCTGGCTGGAGAAAAAAGAAATGTTAACATATTATTTAAAGTTTACTCTCAAAACACGTTTCAATATAAATGTACAAAAAGAAATTAAAAGGTAGATACTTACCGTATCTTCGACCGTATAAAAACCAGACGATGTGCGACCACCCTCGATATAGGTAATACCCGAATCAAATAGCATTAGGAACTCGTCCGACTCGTCTCCCTGTTCCTCTCTAATTGTTCGACATTGTGCGCCTAAGTAGTTCCTCAAATTTACAGCATGAATCGCGGCACATGCTCTTTTGTCTAACTGCAAGCACAAATAGGAATCAAATTAATAGTTTTTTAAATAATGTACCAATTTGAAAATACATACTGTTGCCTTTTCTCCAATCCAGAAATAAATTGCCCAAGTCAACGCTCCGCCTTCGTCTACTCCAGTTTTTAAGATAATATAACAGTCGCCCTCGTAAAATTTGCCGTGCGCCACTTCTTCAATCTCGTTTGGCAAAAAATTTTCTATTTCCCATATCGATAAGCCAGGAATTTGACCGGCATCCTCGTCGAAAAATTCAGAATAATCCAGCGGTGGCTTTTCCAAAGCTTCATCCCATCGCTTGGGCCTAAACAGTTAAAGAAAAAAAATCAGTATGATTTTTACACGTATAACTAGAAACTTTTCAAACTCTACTCACTTTAAAGATTCCGCCTTTGAATCTTCAATTTCTTTATCTTTGTTTTTGTCCTTCGCTATGTCTTTCATGCCCTGAAAATAAATATATTACAATGATCGCTTATCAGAACTCAGTGTTCTGTGCTTCTTGTCTGTGATCAGCCTATTTCTCTGGATTCTAGATCTATTGCAAATGTAAAAGTAAAATAACGTACTTTAAGTATCTTAGCCTGATCTTGATCAGCCTCTTCCTGATCTCTTCTTCTTCTCAATCTCATTTTACGCGCTATAGGATCTTTACTATCTGCAATTAAAAACATAAAATACATCAAATCTTTGTATATTTTTTGTGTAACATTTGATATTAAAATAATGCATACTAGCAGTTTGAACTGGAACTGGTACATTAGCACCAGCAAGACGCAACTGATGTTGTAACGAGAAATCGATATTGTAAAACTCGATGCCCGATCCTCTTTGCACTTCCATTGGTTTTGGTGGCATCACCAAATTCGGATTATCCCGTAAATCCAATTGTTCTAGATCAGTAAGAAGATGAATGGCGTCTGGTACGGTAATCAATCGATTTGACGTTAATATTAATTGCTTTAGTGCGCCACATCTACAATAACCAGTGTTTTCATAGTTTTACTTTTTTTAAACCAAATATATATGTTCATATATTGAAAAAATAAAAACGACAATAGATTCAGGTGATAAAAAGGTTCTCACCTGCAAAGCCCTTCTGGTATCATTTCTAAATGATTGTTGGCAGCGGAAAATACTTGTAACGATGACAATTTTCCGATCCCAGAAGGTATACCCTCAAAATCCAATTCGTTGTCATTCAAATACAATCTTCTTAATGTAGAAATCTTGCACAACGATGCCGGTATTGCGCTTAATTTGTTTCGCGACACATTTAGAGTCTCCAATTTTGTCCACAATTCTAGAAAATAATTTCTTTTTGTTATTCTCTCCGCTTAGTTACACACAGATAAAAACATTGTAACAAATATATATATATATTTACCAATTGCTATTGATAATTCCGTTATCTGGTTGTCGCTGAGATTTAAACGACGCAAATTCGATAAAGAATAAAGTGCGTCAGGCACTCGAGGTAAATTGTTCATCGATAAATCAAGCTCTTGCAAATTGGTTAGAGTTTCTAGACTAGAAGGTATATTGTTCAATGTTCGTTGTGTATCTCGCATTTGCAAAGTCGTTAAGTTCATCAACGATGGCAGTTGTCTGAAATAATTAAGTAATTTAAGCTAGAAAGTGTGCTCTTCCCTTTTTTTCTTTTTCTCTCTCTCTCTTATGTGAAAAAAGAAATTTTACAATTAACACAATAGTTTTATTTACCTTAATTGAAAATGACCTAGAGGATTATGATTCAGATTTAAAGTCTGCAAGTTAGCCAAACGTCGGGTCTGCGGTGGCACTGTTTCTAGCTTGTTGTGACTAAGATCTAAGAATAATAAATCTGTCAAGTGAATAAACAATGTATTTGGTATAGTCTCGATACTGAAACAAAAATGATACATAAAACTTTCTCAATACATTTTTTACAATATAACAAAATTCTAATGTATATTTAGCAGTTGATACATACTGATTATGGCTTAAATTAAGATTGAGCAAAGAACGTGCTCTCTCTAGGCCTTCAGGTACCTCCTTCAAATTGTTGTGACTTAAATCTAATGTTGTCAATTCCTCTAAGTGAAACAATTCTGCTGGGATACCACTAGATTTGATATTGTTATGTCTTATATTTAGTGTTCTGAGACATCCTAATTCTGTCAGTTCTCCATATAAACGTTCCAACTTGTTTTTTACAAGTGATAGATGTTCCTGATAGAAAATTAAATTACATTAGTAATGTGATGCTAATCATTTACATATAAAAAAATTTTCAAACTTAAGTGTTTATAAATAATTATAGATAAATAATAATTAAAGATCTTGTAAAAATGTGTGTGTATATATATATATATATATATATATATATATATATATAATTGTACAGTTTTATAATACTTTACCAATTTTAACAACTTGCCCATCTCTTCTGGAATCTCTGTCAAATTTGTTTTGTCCAATTTTAGCCATTGTATTCCAGTCATAAGACGCATGGATTCAGGAAATTTGCCATCCTAAAACATCATTAAAACAGCCTTTATGTAACTACTATTTTCAGACTCTCAACTTTATCTAAGATTACTCAGCAAACAAATTCTTATTACCCAGTTGTTGAAAATCTATTATATGATTAAAAAAATCTTATTTTGGTACATTAAAAGCATATAAATTTTGAGAAAAAATATTAAAAATACAAAAAAACTGGTAAACAGATGAAAAAGCAAGGATATATTTAACTAAATAATGTAGAGTCTTTTGTTCCTGCTCAGAGTTAACCTCGTCAGGTCTTGGAGACCAAGTACTTACACCAAAATCATTGCAGCTCAAATCCACGCCTCGCACGAAAGGCAACACCCCGGTGTTTGCCATTGCGCCGGATGGTCAGTGCAAGCTGACGACGACCACCACGAAATACGTAACCAGTTCCAAATCGGTATTGCAGCAGTGACACGCTGCATCCATTCAACGTTTAGGCTATATATCTCGTTGTACAATCTCAACGTGCGCCATGAGGCGATGACACTCGACCTTGCCTTTCTTTCAATTATCGCACCTTCGTCGAGCACACACCGACCAAAAAATTGACGAACATCACGACAAAATACACTATCTTATACTAGATTGCACCGAATATCATAAGGTGCTAGACATCTGCAGACATCTAATGGCCAGATTCTCATTTCGCACTACCTACTGCCTTACTGTCAGCCGATGAAGGACACGTGTTGAAAGACGCGAAATAATTACTTGTATAAACAAAACCCTTTACAGTTTACGACTGTATTGTAGAAAGGCCCTTCTACAATAAGATATTAGTAATAAATCAGAAATCAAAAACAAGATTTTTGATCAATCACAGACAAATTACAGAAGAATAATCGACTGTGATTGGTCTATTTCTTACGATTTACAGCTTAGGACTGTATTATATCTTATTGTAGAAGGCCACGAATAGGCTGAAGACCTGTTCTACAATACAGTCGTAAACTGTAATTCGTAAGAAATTGACCAATCACAGACAACTTACAGAAGAATAATCGACTGTGAGTGGTCATTTTCTTACGACTTACAGCTTACGACTGTATTGTAGAACAGGCCGAAGAAAAATCAGGTATCCGGCGAGAAAGGCCGTACAATACCGAAAAAATTCCAAATTAATAACTGCGTATCTACGCACGTCCGGCCGTTACAACGGCCACTTACACACTCTGTGATGAAAGAAGACTGAGAGGCTATGAGAGTTCTCGATGAAGAAAAGAAAATATTCCGTCTTTTTCAGAAAGATAGGGTCGAAGATATAAGGTAATATGACTGATAAAGCACTTAGTTCGCAGTTAACTTGTAAAAAAAACAGAACAGAATTTTCTTATTTTTTTTCCACAATGTTCAATGTATCAAAGAACAATGTAAAAATGTGTTCTAAAAAAAGACGGTTTCAAAAAAAGACCGGAAAACAAAAAAAAAATAATGCGTCACAGAAAAATAATGAGAACTCTCATGAGTGTTTATCAGATGGAGAAGAGAATTCTAAAATTCCTCAGGCGTCCGAATGTTGTAAAATAAATTATGAATGTAGAGAGGCAACACATGCAATAATAGATACATTAAGTCTCAACATACACTTCTTATTACACAAAGATGATAGAATGTATTACTGCATAATATGTAATAACAAAATTTGTATAAATAATAATAACAAATTGTCAGAAGAATTTGTCAATCACATTAAATATTCTAACACTCATAAGAAGCTGTTATCTCAATTAGTGGATGACGATATAAATTATATGAAGGATGGAAAACCTTTCAGCATATTAGGTTTGGCACAAGAATACATGATATTAGATAAAAATAAAAATGTTTTATGCTTACTATGTGAAGGCTTACTATGCGAAAACTTGTCTAAAATAAATAATGATGATCAAGCAATTGCTGAACATATAATAAGCAGCAATCATCAAAATTTGAAAATATCTTGGAAAGAATATCCGTCTATAAACAAAGATGTGCAAACTATCCATAAATCGTTTCCTAACAAAAAATATTCTGTACGTAATTACTCCTGTGAGTTTTGTTCTTATAAAAGTCCAGTGGAAACTAACTTTATAAAACACTTGGGTGTTCTTTATCATAGAAAACGGCTCGCAGAACTATACAAAGCACATGCAACCACATGCAACCTGCAATTTAATTTTTATTACTGTGATGAATGCCAACATTTGTGGTTTGGAAACTCACAAGCAATCAAGTTTCATTGTGAAACATTAGAACATATAAACAGAACAAAATATGGTAATGTACTAAATAAAGTACCAAACACAATTTCAAACATTTTACTGAATGCTGAACAAGAGGCTGAAGTTCTACTTGAACAGTCTAATAATGAATGCTACAGTAAGAAGATTAACAACATGTTATTACACCTGAAGGCTCAATTACAGTGTATTTTTCCTAATTTAATAGCTTATCCTTTTGGATCTAGAATTTCGTACTTAGCATTGCCTGGCAGCGATATTGACATATTTGTGGACTGCGGTAAGTTACTCTTGATTTATGATATGTTACACATTTAAGGAAAGATCTGCATTTGTTTTATTCTTTATACATGTATGCATCTTCTTTGGTTTCTTATATAAAGGATAAAGGAAGTTTAATTGATTCCCCTCGGGGTTACAATATTTTTTAACACTCCTATATCCACGATTCATTCGGAGGCCCGATTCAGTTCGCTCTTCAGTCGATAAACTCGACTTGAAAGAGACCGGCCCGGAAAAATCCGACGGTGTGGATTCGAACTCGGGACCTCCCACTCGCACTCAGGCCGCGAGACCACTGGGTTCTGGTTTCTTATATAACATGTTTATATTACAGATTACATGTATGAAGGAGGAAAGTCACATAGGGATCCCAGAGACCTAATACTTATAATTGAACAGTTCTTATTTAATAACCCTCAAGAATGGGAAGTGCGGAATGTAGTGTTATCTACTAAGATACCTATTGTAAAGGCTTATAATATTCCGTTAGGACTGATGTGTGACATTTCAGTCACCAGTGGTCTAGCAGTTGAGAACACAAAATTAATTAGGTAAGTTGTCTTTTTTTGTATTAAGATCTAATTAAGTTTAAATACTTTAATATCGCACATTTTGTGTGAATGTACACTTCTTGCATTGTAAGTAAAACGCACATTATGTGTTTTCAAGAGTTCTTAATGAAGCATTTCCATGTGGCCGCAAAATAATTTTATATCTTAGACAATGGTTAAGATACTGCAATCTCTCAGATAGTATAACAAACTATGCTCTAACGTGGTGTGTATTCTTTTATCTACAAAAACTACTAGTGTTTCCTAGTATTTCAGAACTGATTAAATTAAAGAAGAAATCCTGGAAGATTAGTGGTAAGTTATATATAATATTGCTTTTGAAACATACTGATAAACAATACAAAAAACAATCACACACAATAAATTGTGTTAAAGAAAAAAGTTGATAATAAAAAAGAGACACTTGCTGAATTTGTCTACTAAATCAAATAAATTGCAAAAGATGCTTATTTAATTGATTTATATGTCTTATTGTGTTTACTTTTCAGTTTATAATATACATTACCGAGATTATTCCTTTTGTTTTATTTAGGTTGGGAAGTTGGTGTAAGTTATAAATTTCCTATTGGAAAATCAAATTTTACTTTTGACGAACTTTTAATGGGATTTTTTATGTTTTATGCGGAGTTTAATTACGACTTCGTTATATGTCCATTACTGGGCAAGCCACTAAAAAAAAATGAATTCGATGTGAAAAAATTCGTTTCAAATTGTAGTGAACATTTTTGTATAACGCCACTATCTATACAAGATCCTTTTGAATTATCACACAATCTTACTAAAAGAGTCAGTAAAACTAAGTTTAAAACATTTCGAGAATATTGCTGTTCCAGTGCACAGATAATGAAAAACAAATTGATAGTGGAAAAAAAATGGCCAAATCCATTATTGTTATCATATCTTAGTACAGAAGTATAACTCAGGTATACCAAGTTCTAATATTTGTACAGCGTACGTATAAAGACAATATCTTTGAACAACCGTAATATTTTTAAGTGAGTATAATAAATTACGAATGACGATTATAAAGATAAACAATAAAAAAGTAACAATACACATAGAACAAAAACTCCATTAGACGTCAACAGCTCTATGTGATATCTAATAGATGTCTAATGGAGTTTTTGTTCTATGTAGGATGAGAAAACTAATTTGTATTTTTATTCGCAGCAGATATTTCTATTGACAAGATACTACTCTATTTTATCTTACAATTCATTTCATATTGCCTTTTCCTTTATTGTGTAATTATTGTTTTTTTACTTATCATTTTAAAATTATGATATCCACCGGTATTGTGTGCTTCACTTTTTTGTAATAATTTTTCATATAATTACATTATACAACGAAATGGCGGTATAAATGACTGAGTTTACTCAAGTGTATTTTTGTAACTCTAATAAACTTATAAAAAATATTATACTTTATCAAAAAATCTCCAACATTTTCCTTAGATTATTTGAATATGAGAGCGATAAATAAGATAAAATAAGATGTAAATTTTTCACCTATTACAAGACTAATATATTATATATATATATATATCGCCAAGCCTAGTCGTGAAAATATATAAAGACTAAGGTATGATCAACCAATCCTAAAAGACATGGATGAATCTCTATTGGTTCCATCAGAGGACAAACTCACAAAACCAATAGCGTTTTATTATGCCTTTTAGGATCGGTTGAAGTTGAAATAACCGTACAGTTTTTTAGTACTTTTTTTTTAACTAAAAATGGGAAAACATATGTAAAACACTCGGTAACTAGTATACGATAATCAATAATTATTGATTTATCTGTTATTGAAAATTAACTGAGTGAGTACTGTAAAATAATCATTTTTTCATACGAAATAAACGTATCTATTCATTAATGCAATTTCATATATAATAAGAAAGCTTGTACGAAGAGAATCATATCACATATTCACATATACAAAACTGTTCGACGTATTTAAGGAAAAGATGGCGGCGCATGCGCACACGCTCCCGCGTCCGCTCGTGTCGTGCAGCTGGCGCCAGCTGCGCGCTGGAAAACAGAAAAGCCAAAAACCGGTCATGAGAGGCTAGTTAACGACCGTACACTACCACGCTTGGCGAGTCTTGTTTTTCAAGCGAGATATTGCGATATTTGCTTGGACGCCGCGGCATTCACACGACGGCCAGCCGGTATTTCGAAACATGGGTGCGTACTTGTCGGAGCCGAAAACGCAGAAGGAGTCGAGCGACGAAGTGGGAAAGAATGTTGCATACGGTGCGAGCTCCATGCAAGGCTGGCGGGTCAGTCAAGAGGTAAGCGGGAAGTCGTAGTTGCGGCGACGACGATGACGACGACGACGACGACGACGACGAGAACGATGGTGATGACGGTGACGAAGAGATTACGATCGCGTGGCGTGCGTTTGTCGTATCTTCGTCTAGTTCGGACGGGCGGTGGACTCGCGCGACTTGCCGGGTCGAACAATTATTTGGTTAACCGGTCACCGCGCTCTGGTTATCGCTGACGCGCACCAAACGTCGAATCCGACACTCATCAACGCCATTTGATATTCCTGGTTTATCATTTATTTACTAACAGACAAGATATCTCAACAAAACAAAATCCACACAGTTGATGTTGTTGTATGGTGAAAAAGATCAATACAAATATAATTTTTAACATTATTCAACAGAGATACGTGCAATAGAATTATTAATTATTATTTATTTGTAAATATGAAGAAGTTACATAGTGGTATTGAACATAAAAGCAAATATTATGTTATCTTGCTTTTTACTTACTAATGCCAATAAAACAAACTATTTACTATCATTATCAAGCCAAGATACATCATCTATATGAACAAAAGCCTGATATTTACAATCATTTTTCTAGGATGCCCACAACTGTTGTATAAATTTTGATGAGAATTGTTCACTGTTTGCTGTATACGACGGCCATGGGGGACATGAGGTTGCAACATACTGTGCTCAGAAACTTCCTGATTTTATTAAACAGACAGAAGCTTACAAAAATGGCGACATCAGACAAGCTCTGATAGATGCTTTTCTGGGTTTTGATGCAACTCTCACAACACCAGAAGTAGTCAGTATCCTCAAAGAGTTAGCGGGAACGTCTTTTACTTCAGAGAAAAAAGCCATTGATGCGAACGAATCTGGTGCGTTTCTTTTCATACTAAGGATATGCATTATTACAGGATACACCTTTTTACGCATGATTTTCTTAATTTTACTCTTTGCAAAAACTCATGTTCTTCTTTTGTCTATCTGTATGAGTAAACATTTAATAAGATTGTCTTCCTACATTACGTTGCGTGCAGATGAAGAAGAGAATGTTAATAATCTATGTATGGAAGCGACAATGCCGTTGGAACAAGTAATAGCGAAGTATCAATCAGGGATGCCAAATCCTCATGTTAAAAACTTAAAAGGAGAGAAATGTAAACGTGCGTTTGCGAGTCCTTATCTACGCGGTCGCAGAGGGCGCGAGAAAGCTAGTTGCTCGTCGTCCGGTGAGGGATGTTCGTCATTGCCATCGCCACCTCCCACCTCTTCATCTTCGTCATCATCGTGGAATACAAACGAGACAGACGTGAGTAGTTCGAGTCAGCCCTGCGGATCGACACTATCCAGCACTGTTGAGCGAAAAGATTCCGACTGTCCGGGAAGCAATGAGGCCGAGCAAGTGTTGGACTCGACAACAAGCAACGGCAGTGCTCACACGTCTCCATCAGTGGAATCAACTGCGGAACTTGCCAAACCCATGGATATGCCTGACAGTTCCGAAGACGTGAAGGAAATTTCGAGTCCCGCAAAAACAACACAATGCGCCGAGTCCAACGCCAATGAAGTAGAGGTTAATGGTGCGAAGTCAAAGAGGGTGGAGGACGCAGATAGCAGTAAGGGCGGAGGTGACAATGTGTCAAGCAGTTCTTGTACTCCTGTGGAGAACGGAGACGCGGGTCAGCAAGAGCGAATAACCAGCAGTCGGAAAAAAATTCAGTCTGTCGATCTTTACCAAAGTTTACTTAAAAAAGACAGTGACGAGTCCGACGAAGATGATGACGATGATGAAAATGATGAAACGTTCGACGGTGTTCCTGGAAGGTATAAATTTTATATTATTTTAATGTAAAAAGCACGTGATTTCTAAGCGCATTGCACTTAAATCGAGGAAATTTCTTTTTTCTTTCGTTTCACAGCGACGAAGATGATACGGACGATGTTGACGATGAGAGCGATGAGGATGAAGATGATGAGATCGAAGAAGAAGATCTAGATCAGGAGTCTGACGAAGACGCTGACGATCTCATGATTAACGCAGAAAAGGTAAACGGTGTTGTAATAATCAGATATATAAAATAATAAAAATTTTGCTTGAAGTTTTATACAAAATACTTAATGTTCAACTTTTATTTCAGCCCGGTTCGGACAGCGGATGTACCGCGGTTGTAGCAATTCTCAAAGGCAACGAATTGTATGTTGCCAATGCCGGAGACTCTCGCTGCGTTCTATGCAGAGACGGTCAAGCGATTGAGCTCAGTCTGGATCACAAACCTGAAGACGCACCGGAAATGGAACGTATAGTAAAAGCAGGCGGAGAAGTGACGAGCGACGGAAGAGTAAACGGCGGTTTGAACCTGTCCAGAGCGCTCGGCGATCACGCGTACAAGAAGAATATGGTTTTACCGCCCCAAGAACAAATGATCTCCGCTCTACCAGATGTGAGGCATATCACGATCGAGCCGGGGAAAGACGAATTTATGGTGCTCGCGTGCGACGGAATATGGAATTTTATGACCAGTCAAAGCGTTGTCCAGTTTGTGCGCACTCGGTTGTCACAAAGTGGCTATGAGAATATCTCGAAGATCTGCGAAGAGGTATCGTAATTGCATTTTAAAAATTTTATGATTTTTTTCTCTTCGTGTCTCTTGGCGAATTTCATCGTTTACATCGTTTTTCGATTAAATTTGAAAATACCAAGTTAAGCGTATACGAGAAAAAAAATTTTTTTTTAAACTTTTTTATACACATATATGTATAAAATGTTTTCTATATTTAGAAAATACATTTAGAACATGTGAAGAGAATATAATTCTCTTGCCATTTAAATTGCTATTAATTGAGAATCGAATGTATGTTGCAGCTGTTTGATCATTGTCTCGCGCCGGACACCCTTGGCGACGGAACGGGTTGCGACAACATGACCGCCGTTATAGTCAAGTTCAACTTATCGAAAAATGAAATTGTCAAAAACAACACCGTTGCCGAGGTGTGCGTTGCAAAGAAGCGATCGCCCTCGCCAATCGCCGAAGAGAATAAAGAATGCGTAACGGATGAAAACGCGATAAATCCTTGCAAACGCACCAAGACCGAGGCAGCTATGTGAAGTAAGTGGCGCACCACGTCGTGAACTGATCTCCGGAAGCGGACGAATGAATGTGAGTTTATGTGAAATTACGTAAGAAATTCGTTGCATTACTGCGTAAAATTTTAGCATTTTTGCAGTAACGAAAAGCGAAATAGTGTGTAGGGTGTGTTAATTGTGTTGGTCGCTGCTGACTGGTCGAGTGGAGCACGTGGGAATATATATATATATATATACACACATACACATACACACATACACTTATAATATTATTTTCCGAAAGAACATTTATATTTCTCGATATAGTACGCATCGAATATTTGCTTCTCTTCTAAGTTTGCATCTTGTGCATATCTATTTAACAGCATGTGCATACAGTACGTACAGTGAAACACACTCTGTGAGAAAGAACTCTTGGATTTGGCACAATAACGTTTGGCAACGTTGGAAACTCATGTTTCATTGTTGTCACATCAGTAAAGCGATATGTTATTATTGTCAACAATGTTGCTAAACGCAATTTTATATTAAGTTTTCATTGAGAGGTAATTTATCATACAGTCTAACATTTTAATTATACTATGTAAAATTAAATCTATCGAAAACATTCATTTAATAGAATTCAAAATAGTTCATTCATTTTTTTTAATAGGAATATATTCACTGACATAAGTAATAGGTGTATGCTTAATGTAAGTGTACAATTTGTTTCTATAGGATTTTGTAGAATTTGACCAGTAAAACTGTACTATACTGGAATGCTCGTTTCAATGAGAATAGCCGCAAGAAAAAGGATAGATTGCTCATGCATCATTCCTTTCGTTCGTTTTCAGTCTCGCTCTTTTATCTCTAATTGTTTTTATCACAGCAGTTTTCATTGTAGTGACGAGCATTCCGTTATAATGAGCTCACAAAATTTGACATATTGATAAGACTTTAATTGTTCTTTAATATAATTTCTCGTATAATTCTTTTTAAATTAGGTAAATGACGTAATAGGTGCTGACGAGAACTCGCAAACAATGAAATAATTTTCACACACTTGGATATATACGAAAATAAAGTTAAACATTTATTTGAATAAATAACTTTGTTTTCTTTTTTTCGTATTTTCTTTTTTCTCATTATTATATTTCTTATTCTTTTTTTTTCTTTTTTTTTTTTTTTTGCTTTAATCTTTTTCACTTATTCTTTTTGCTCGACAAACATATCATATGTTCAATTATGATGATGAAATTTTCTAAAAACTATTGTAAGAACACTCAAGAGAATTCAAAATATAATATATTTTATTTTAGCACATGTAAACGAACCTTTTATTATGTTGAAGACTAATTAATATTGACGTTAAACTTATTAAAAATAAATATGTGTTTGTGTTTCATTGTGTCATTTATTTTAAACTATAATAAAACAAGTTTAATAATTTTCCTTTTTAATCCTTATTATATATATATACGTGTTGTTTTATTTTTTTGACTTTAGTTTGTATTTCTCATTAGATTTCATTTATTTTTCGTCCCGCATATAATCCCATTTGCTCCAGATGCACTTACAAAAGTAATTATATTCCTTGAGTTTGTAGGTTTAAAACATAATATATATATAGATATATATATATATATATAAAAATGTATATATTTATAAATGTAGACTATAAGATTTATATTTGTAAGTCAATACATTATCTCTCTTATTTTTACGAAATAGAATTTATTTTTGAATCCCTGGGTACATAGTGGTCGAACGGATGGGTGTGCAAGTAGCCTTAAGATGTTTAAACTGTATTATGTAATTAAGACAATTGCGTGTAACGCGTTACCAATTTGTGATCTTATATTAAAGATGACGTATAAAGAGATACAAAACAGAAGTGTACGCGCGTTAAGTGCTCGTATTTTAGAACGATATGAACACGAGGATTTGTGTATAAATGTCACAATTTATGTGTGTTGTTTTTTTTTCTTTTTTTTTCTTTTTTTTTTTGGTAAATTTATACAGCCAATGTGTATACAGCCGATGTGTATAAACACATCGTAGCTTTGAAGAAACGACAAAGGTGTTTGTATTGCGGAAAAGAGAATTGCAATTGTAATATTAAACAAACGCGTGGCAAAGTTATGACGTTCCGGTAAATTTGAAATATTACGCACACACAAAAATTTGACTTGCGTCACGAGATCACTAAACGTTCTGGAAAATTCAAAACGCTCGTATAAATGTCATTTATAGTCACAGAAAAATTATTTCTGACATTCTCGGCGTAACTTGTGAATATTTGTAGTATTACGAGACACGCGCGCAAGATACTTTAATATTCCGACAAACGAAAACTAAAATCCCATGCCAATCGCGACAACACGTTTTCAAAATTAAATATGCGGAACTTGCAGTACGTGTAATTACATAATGTTATAATCATAAATAGATAATACTTCGAACATAAAGATCTACTGTAAAATTATATCGTTTTGTTTATAGTTAAAAAAGTCTTTTATGTAAGGATCTCCGTCTTCGCGAGATGCAAAAAAAAAAAAAAAAAAAAAAAAAAAAAAAAAACGAAAATGTAGAAATTAAATAAATGTAAGTCAATCGATCTATTGACATCCTTGCGATATATTTGTAACGTTTTCCGTCAATATATATTCTCTTGTCGATGCTCATGTGTAATCGTGGCTGTTAGTAGACAGTAATTTCATCGAAAAAACAAAAACTATTATGTATAGTTGAAAAAGCAATCACGATACACTTACGTAAACACCGTTTATAAGGTGATCAGTAATAGCGTGTCGATACTAGACAAACGGTCAATCTAGTATCATTCAGAAAAAAAACAACTGATGTGCCTTTTCTAATTCAGGGGTTTAACAACCTCCGCAACATGTGTATGCACATTTGATTCCGTCTTAAGAAGAAACGTTTGCGAATACTGTCTTTAGCTGCAAACTGTCATACATATATATACATACATATATATATGTATATGTATATATATATATATGTATATATATATATATGTATATGTATTTATGTATGTATGTATTCACATACATTTATGTATAATAATATCTTATTTCATAATACATGTCGCTGGAATCAATCTTAATGTTTGCCTCTATTTTCTTTTTTATTTTTATTTTTAGTTTTTTTTATTATTAAGAAAATTAATGTTTCAAAATCAATAAAGACTCTCGCAGAAAGTTTTTCCGCTTGATTTTGCGTCTAAGCAGATTTCAATAATATGCATAATTTTCTGTATAAATAATTATATATAGAACCAGATTTATATTACGTTTTTAAAGAGAGAGAATTTGCATTATTTTATTTTATAATTCTCTTTAATGTTTCTCTTTTTGCTATTTTAGATAAATTCTGAGAAAAAATTAATATATTGTATATATCTCTAAAATGTTAAAAGCGTATGATATAAATTTAGATGTTCTAGATTAATTTTTTTTTTTTTTTTTAAATTATAAATTTCTGTTGCGCTTCTTTAAAATCGTAAAGACAAGAAACTTCATAGGGTATATTTTGTGCAACGTAAATATATATTCGATTCAATAATATTATACACATACAGAGTGTCCAAAACTGACACAATCAAAGTGTGAAGATGGATTAGATCAATTTGAACAAAAAAGTTAAACAATTTTGCAAAATTCCCAGTGGTTGTTAAAATATTGATATAAGACACGTAGAAAGCGATCGGCTGAATTTTGTAGATGTGTATGTACAAAACCATGTGATTTTCAGTTGTAAAGGAAAATTGCTTAATTTGTACAATTTTCTAGCAACGGAGTAACACACACAGCGAGCGACGGCGTCTCGCTATCAGCTGATATTCATTTATTGATTTTCTGAAAATTACATAGTTTTATACACGCCTACAGAGTCGAGTCCACTACTCATGTTCTCTCATTGGCTCATATTAATTATTTAATAACTATTGAAAGTGGGCAAAAATGTACATACGACTCTTCTATTCAGATTGGCCCAATATATCTTCATACTTTAGCTGTGTCAAAAAGTTTCAAACACCTTGTACATAATACAACTTACATGTTTTATAGACATGAAAATATATTACAATATTGTATATGTACTGTCTTATAACGATGACATATGGATTCTTAAAACTGTGTAGAATTACGAATCACGTATTGAAAATTACACACATAAAAATGCATATAATCCACGTATGTTTCCATATAGTTTACTTTTTTTTTTATTTATCTAACATATGTTTCTTTCGAGAAAATTGAGCAGATTTATCTTGATTACTTCTCTTATAAAATAAAAAAAAATTGATGTTTCGCTTTTCTTACCGTTATTGTAACAGTTATATTGTAACAATAGACACTCACACGAACTTCGATACACCGTAGTTCTGATTGCCACTACAATTCTGTTGCGTAAGTGAAAGTGTAAATTAGTAAACCAAAAATTAATCTCTTATTGTTGCATATAATGACATCAATAAATAATTAATTACACATAAATGTGCATTATATTACGAGACAGGAAAAAAAATTTATAAAACATTTTGTCAAACAATGTCGCAAACTGGCGGTACATCGCTGCCGTTTTGACGACAATGTTCGTTTTCGACAAATTTTGTTAGGTGTAGCAATTAATAATTAAACTCGAAATGTACATTTAAAATTCAATTCGTGTGATCTCTTTTTCCTTTTGCTCGAAGCAAAAAATTGCGCAATTAAGAAAAAGCATTTTTCTAACTGATGTTACAGTTATGTTTAATTTTGCTGGCAGTAATTTTTACTCCAGCTTATTCTTTGCACAGTTGAACAGAATTTTAATGTTTGTTGAAAAATATATGCAAATTTATACGTATGTTTGAAGGTTTTATTGGTATATATTAAATTATGGAAATTTTTAAGAAAAAGTATATAATAAACATGACAAATTTATCATGATATTTGTAGGAATAATAAGTGGTAATTTATATATTTATGTGTGTATATGTATATATATGTATATATATATACATATACATATATGACAATAATTAATAATGATAAGGATGAAAATAACGACAGTGATAATGATAATAAAGATGATTGATGATATAATAATAAAATAATACAATAGTGATAATAATACTTATAACAGGTAACAACGCAGTCCTAGTTTAGCGCAAAAATCTTTTTATAACAATTTAATTAATCTATATACGACTGCTTAAAAGTGTTGTTTTCTTTTGTAGAGTATAAATTTATAAATAATTTTTTTTTTTTTTAATCAGTCAGAATGGCAACTTGGACTTATTTCTCTGTGGTGGATTTAATACAATTTGGCACATAAATAGTAAGGCGCACAAGACGCTACACATTCTTTACGATTCACAAGACAAAATCGATAAAGTGCCATTCTTAATCGTACATTAATATATATTTACAAACACGCTTGTATAGCAAGAACAATAAAATGAAAAGGATAACCTTAAAGACACAAATTTGTCATTCCGTTTTATATAAATCAGAAAAATGACACGTATCTTTTTATATTAAACAGAGCGTGTAATCTTGTGCGATGTGATGTATCGAGATGGCCTATCGTACGACCGAAGTTTAAATCCAACTGGTATTTTTTTTCCCCCCGTCTTCCGACAGAACGAGAAGAAGCGAGAGATTCGGCACAGAGATAGAGACAGTCTAGAATTACACTCATACGACTATTGTCCTTGATACTTCGCGGTTTGTTTCATTTAATTTGGTTTCTTAAAAGAGCGCACAACGCTGAGGAACGCGGCATGTGGTGGATTGAGAACGACATTGTGTCAGTTGAGGTTTTGTTTGTTGGAGCGAAGGCGAGCTAATCCCGAACGCTCGCCCTCTTCCTCGTCGGACGCGCAGGCCGCACCGCGCAAAGACGTCGCTTGCATCAAGTCCTGATCCGGACAATTCCTATGTTCGTACAACAAAATATTTAATGTTTCCTCGTATATTCGCGCTTCAGGAAATTCGACCTAAAAGAAAAATACTATTTATCACATAATCCTGAGAGAATATCAATGATCATATTATTGTATGATCAATATTACCTTTGTATGTTTCTTATCGGTTGTATAGACGATTGAATGGCAGCAGACCTCAGCCACCTTACGACCGTGTCCGTAAAACGTCCAACAACAAATCTCGGTTGAGCCAATAACATCTTTAATGAATAACACTCTACCGCTGAATCTAAGTGACATCTTGTCAAATAATTCTATATTTTTAAGTAGATTATCGTCTGACGTACTGCAAAGATTGAGAAATTTATTTATTTTCTATAACAAGCTGAAAAAAACGGCAATATTTCACAATATAGTAGTATTCAAATTATACCTTGTGTAAGAATATTTATTATTATGCCTATTAATGAGCAGTTTGACCACAGGTTTATTAGTGCTGTTTATGAGTAACTGTTCTTCCTTTTGAGAGGCGATAAGAGGGACTCTGCAGATCGGTTCTGATTCCCGGTCTTTATAAAGAAGCGCATGTTCACAGGACTCTACCAGCTCACTGATGCAATAATACTTTGCCTCCGCCAGCAGTTCCGCCATATCTCTCGTATTATCTGGCAACGGAACCGAACCATCCCTCAGAAAATTCAAGATCGTCCCAAAATGCTTGCCACAACGATCGATCAATATCCAGCCTACAATCGATAAAAAAGCAACAAGTTACAAGAGACAATTAAAGCAGTTTGCGACTCTTGGAAATTAACATAAAATAGTCTGCATTTTTCAAATAAATGTTCAAATAAATACTTACGCTTTTATATACGTTTCTTACAAGATAAGGAATGATATCCAGAAATTTAAGACCGATCAACATTGCGTGTTGTGTGATTTAACGCGTTTTGACCAAGACACTGCAGTATGTATACAAAAACTTATACAAAGTATCTCACCTTCTGAGTCAGTAAGAACTTCCATGCGGCCGCTGAACATAGCGCGTAGCATGGTATCCTGCTTCTGCAAGGTGCCTATGGTGGTGTAGTGGAGTGAACCACCGACGTTGAGTTTAACATATTCGGAGGGACACTTGCTCACTGTCGTGTGCTCGCCCGACATAACGAACTTCGACGAGAGAACCTGGCGAAGCCGGGACAAGCGAATAACACGACGTCGCGTGGCCGAGGAGAGCGTGTATCGATCTCGTAGATGCGATCAGGCAACGAAGAAGGCGTATAATCAACGGACACCCTGAGAACGTTCGCGTAAACGTGCGCAACACGTCACGCGACTGTTACCGTGATCAGAAAATCGCACTGATTGTCACCGACTAGCTCTTTCACATCAACTGGCGATTCTTGAGGAGAGAAAAAGACGTGCGTTCCAACAAATTTCCATTTCGCTCCATTTTTCCTCGCTATGTCTATCACCAACACGACGAATTCACGGCGAGCAACGGGTGCGCCGAGCGAATCGGCGGATAGACCATGGTATGGTATAAGTATAGAAGGTAGATTTTCATCTCGGAGACGCGCGGCAACCAATGAAACGCTCGTCTTTTGGACACAATGAACATGGCGTTTGTTTCTTCATGTATATAAATCGCATGACCAGCCGAATGTAAACTGTAAAACAAATTTATGCAATTATATAAAAATTGTATAAATTACATAATGGTACAATTATATAATAATTATATAATTTGTTTTAATTGTAAAATTTTTTTATATGTATAAGTAAATTTACATATACAGGGTGTCTGAAACATTTTGACACAGCCGAAGTGTGAAGATAGACTGAGCCAATCTAAACAGAAAAGTCACGTATTATTTTGCAAAATTCGCAAAATAGTTATTGAGCGAAGAAAAATGGCTTACTTCATGCAATCTCCTGACAGCAAAAAACGGAGCAAAACGAGTGGCGTGTGACAGCTTCTTGAGCAATCAGCTGATTTTCAGTTGTAAAAATGAATTGATGATCAGCTGATTTTTACAACTGAAAATCAGCTGATTGCTCATACACGCCTACGGAGTTTGGACCACGCGCTAATTGGACCACGTTGTATTAATTAATCACTCAATAATTATTGCAAATTTTGCAAAATAGTGGATGGACTTTTCTGTTTGGATTGACTCAATCTATCTTAACACTTCGACTGTGTTAAAATTTTTCAGACACTCTATATATACACTTAGAAGGATATATTCTCATATAGTCGATCCTATATTTAAAATAGTCTTAGGTTTATCTTCAGATGATGTACGAGCAGTTTTTGTTACAAAGCATCTGAAGATAAACTTAAGACGATCTTAAATATAAGATTCGACTATGAATACCGGCCTTTGTATCACTGACGATCTCTGAGCCAATCAAAATCGTTCGAACAGAATCGTTCGACTGACGTTTGTTTTAATGAAGTGCCTCTCGAATTCCTTTTACCCGAGATTTAAGAGGATGCGAGAAAATGGCCGACTCATTGGCAAAGTACGGTATTTATATCGATGATTTGAGCAAGATACGCGTTTTAGAACCGGAAGCGGCTAATCAAACAAACAAACTGAAAGAGGAATGTCAAAATTTCGCGTCCAGTAAGTGATGCCAGCGAGCGACCAAACAAATTCACTTGAATTTATATTTACATGACACTCCAAAGCACTCGCTTGTTGCGCGTTGCTGCTCACATATGTATATCAGCGTTGTTTGTTCACTTGAACCTCCTGCGCAAAACAGCACATGCATTCCCGATTAGCGCTTCTTATATAATTTATGATTGCGTTGTAAATTTATTTAAAAATTGTGTCACATACGCACCAAACCAAACTAGTATTTAAAATTGTGTAAAGAAAATCAGAGATGCAAAATGTAGCACTTAGATACGTTTTTTACTGAATATTTACTGAGTATTAAATTCTTACATTTTTACTGAATTAAATTTTAATATAAATTCCTATTTTGTAATAAATAATTTCTAATATCAAAGACAAGTCTTGTTCAAGTTATTTTATTTTTCTGCTTACACATGTGTGTGTATGCACATCGGTAATTTAAAAACATTTATCTTGCAGAGATTACTGAGTTTGAGAAAAATTCCGATGAATTTATTAAAATATTGGATAACATGGCAACAGAAGTAGAAAAAGAAAAGATGAAGACAATCGGTGCACGAAATTTATTACGTTCCGTTTCGAAACAAAGAGAGGCGCAAAAACAACAAATGCAGGTTTTTAAATAATTGCGAGAAAGCTGATTGTGACATATATTAGTAGTGCATTCTCGTGTTTTCTTACAGGCGTTAATTTTGGAAAAATCTATGGAGCTGGAAAGACTAAGAGTACAGTACGACTCGCTAAAAAAGATAGAACTGGAACAACTAGAAACCATTGAACATTTATCAGTGAATTAAATTACAGCGTGTTCTGTTTATTTTTATTGAAAACATTTTGTATCAAATAAGAAGTACACACATCGAGGCAGAAAAACATTGCAGGCTCTTGTCCCAAACATTAGATTAAATTAACAGTCATGTTACATGTCAATAGATAATAGTAGGATTGAAATTAAATTGGAATTTGATCAAGTAGGACAAAATTTATTAAATTTGATATTTGTTTTTCTTGAGATTGACGTTCTAATATATATAAGTTGAATCTTAATCCGTAGTCTGATATGGTTTTAAGACTAGTCAAGGCTTATCTACATAAGACTCAGACGGGAGTCGCAGGTCTCACAGAATTGACCAATCACGTTGGTCAACTCAGCCAATCGGCCAACATGATTGGTCATGGTTCTTGAGATTTTTATTCAACTAACCAATCATATCATATGTGCCGTACTACGCAAATGGCTCTTTGACGTTTATTTCAACAGATATACACAAAACATATGAGATCGACATTGTGAAGTTAAAAAATTAATCTTTATTGACTTTCGATTGTTGTGCAGAATCTTAGATTCTGTAAATAAATGAGGCTAACATTCAAAATAAACAATTACTAATTATCAAGTTGATGTTATAAGCATTATAAGTGCCAGACTCGTCAACTGTCATCATGTCACGAACAGGAACAAAACTTGATGCAAAAAAAGTGGCAAGTGTCGCATTGTTTTTTATGAATGAGTACAATACAATACAATATCGTTTCAATAATAACAGATGTCATATCCGATTCTGCAAATACGCAAATATTAAATTTAAATAATAGAAAACAAAATAATTGCAAGGTTATGGTCATCTGTTTTGTTATTCTAAAAAGCAATTTAAATGACATCAATATGTGTAGCAGTGCAAAATAACGTTGGGTTTCATTTTCTTTACACAGAACTCTGAACTGTTTACTCTAACATATGGTGCACTTGTAGCCCAATTGCTCAAAGAGTACGAAAATGTAGAAGATGTTAACAAGCAGTTAGAGAGAATGGGATACAACATGGGAATTCGATTGATAGAAGACTTCCTGGCGCGGACTGGTTCAGGTCGATGTTATGATTTTAAGGATACAGCAGAAAAGATTCAAAGTGGCTTCAAAATATTTCTTGGTATAACTCCATCGATTACAAATTGGAGTCCAGCTGGGGATGAATTTTCCTTATGTTTTGAAACAAACCCATTAACAGAATTTGTAGAATTGCCTGATAACTGTTCAAACTTGAAGTATTGTAACATATTGACTGGTGTACTTAGAGGTGCCTGTGAAATGGTACAAATGGAAATTGCATGTTGGTTTGTGCAAGATCAACTTAAAAATGACAATGTGACAGAGTTACGTGTCAAATTTGTTAAGAGACTGGAGGATGCAATACCAGCAGGCGAGGATTAAATGTGCATATTATCCAAAATACATACATATAAATGTATAATATATCTGTGTCTTTTAATATATATCGGTTTAATGATACAATAATTTACACAATGAAAAAGATATATTGTGTGTAGTAATTAGTTATGTAGTTTTATTATTTGCATTCCACAGAATTTTGTTCAAAAATAATATATTTTTTATTTTTTGTATAGCTTCTTAAATTAATGTAATAATAATAAAACTAGACAAGTCTATGTACACATTAAAATTTTACTGGTTCCTGTGCTATCACAAAATGTGTTATATATAATCATTGCAATTATTTTATTTTTATTTTGAATAAATATACAACAGACTTCTCTCTAGTATTCTACTCTCTAGTAAGAGTTATGCTTGACTTTTTTTCATAAAAGACCTTCAGCTGCTGCTGTGGTTTTATTACTTATATACTAATCCATACTATTTTACATTTAAGGTTTAATAATAAGTAAATAAGTTAGACTAAAATATACAAAAGTAAATATTTTAATATGAGCCTTAGCAACAGGATACTGAGCTAGTAAATATAAATCCTTCTGAATCTTTTACTGTTGCTAGAAAATACTAAGTAAATATACGGAATACAGCTGAAGCGCGACCAACACATACGCCCACCGGAACTAAAGTCGTAGACTGGCTTGACATTCATATCAAAGGTTATGTTCGTATAAACTAAACTATGTTCTAGAGTATGGATATTTTTGACTCTCGAACGACTAAAAAATCAAGTCAATCAAAGTAAAAATAGCTCATATATAGACAGAAGCCCGAGAGTCATTAAAAAAACACGAACAAAATAAAATACAAATAGTAGTGTTTTTATGAGTGCATAGTATAAAAAAATAGGTATTTATATAAAACTTCAAAAAGTAGAAATGCAATATTTACATATTTTAGGGGTGAGACTGTGATGAAAAAAAATTTTTATAACAATTTGCAAGTTTTATTTCACAATATATTTAATGATACAATAACTATAGTAATCTCGTGTCATGGAAGTAAGATGTAGACATTGCTGCAAATCCCTTTTTAAGGGTACTAGTATTTTGTTTAATGCACATAACGAAGTAAAACAATCTCCATCGGATACGGGATGTGAGACTGAGTCTGATTGCTGTTCATATGTAACTCCGGAAAATGCACCAGATTGGATTATGAATAGTATAAATCAAGTATGTATCTTTTTTATTAAAACAAAGAAATGTCTTTTATATGTGAAATGTAAAACACAACTAATAATTATTTTTAAAGGAGTCTTGGACCAAGGGAAAATTATATTGTCCACATTGCAACAGTCGCTTAGGGTCTTTTAATTTTATAAATGAATTGAAATGTCACTGTAGCAGATACCTGCTACCTCCTGTACGAATAGTTAATTCTAAAATAGATATACTATGTAAAGAATAGATAATATTATATAAATAATTTGTAATATATATATTTACTAAGAACATAGTCAAATACGTGTGTACAACATCCTTATATTTTTCATTACTTTAAATAAAATTGAATAAATTTTCTGTTTTCATATACTATATACAGAACAATAGTTACTGGTCAATAACCAATGAAGCTTACATACTTTATAGTTTCTTTTACATTTATATTCTTAAAAAAAGTCAAATATTCTTTCTAGTAACTATGAATTTCTTAGTAACTGAATTCCTTGATAACTATGACATAGTGATATGAAGGCGCATCAAAGAGTATATTTTTTTATAACATCTTTATATTTTTTGTCATGTGTAACATTTTTTATATTTTAACTCGCGGCAATGATATTGTATTAATTATAGATAACATGTTAACTAGTGCTGTTATTAATGGTATGTACAGTGTGTAAGATATAATGCTTTACCAGATTATATACAAAGCCTGGAAATATATTTGATATACATTGATATATCACAAGGTATATACATCTTTTTACCTATGTGTAGAAGTGTTTATATATCACAAATTATATATAATTTGCTATTTTATAGTTACACTAATTACATATAATTTGCTATTTTATTTATTTGTACAGATTATATATAATTTGCTATTTTGTAGTTACATCATTTTGCAATATTATACATAATGTTATTTTATAGTTACATCACTTTGCAACATCATGTAACACATATAAGTTTTAACAGTTTACCAGTTCTCTCGTGTTCTTTTTACTTTTTTTTATTATATGATACTTTCTTTATAATTTTGTCTGATGGCGTAATTTTCAACTAACTTGTAAAAATTTATATAAATAAATTTATATAAATTAATTAAAATAAATGTTGAAACTATGTTTCAATAAATTTTCGCCATTGCTTGCGTAAAAAGTTTATGATCTATCTAATGATAATAAAGGAACTGATTTATAATATTTAATATTTTTATAAATGTAAGCTGCTGAATTTTCTCTATTAATGTATTTATATGTAATTTTTGCCAGTTTTTTTCCATTCATACGTGTATTTATAATAAAACGATATCATGTTTTATGTAAACGTAATCAACTGTAATCACTATGCAAGAGATATCAAACTTTTATAAGAAAATTAAAAAATAAAATAAAATATATATTGTTATAACACCGTTATAACGTAACAATGGTGTTCAAAACTTGCACATAAGAATAGTTTTACATCGCCTTTACATTACAATGCATCACATATAATTTTGGGCTATCTATTTTCTTTGCAATAATTACTTTTCTGGAAGTTGCTTTTAATTGGTTCATTGTAGCAATTAACAAAAAACAAAATACTTTATATAAATAACCAATAAAAAATGAATTTTTATGAGAAATGGTTAACAAAACATAAAAAAACTAGAGCATAGAGAGAACTCTTACATAATGCAGAGACTTGTATCCAAGGCACATATGGTCCACTAAGCAACATTATGTAAAACAGCTCAGCACTATGTTCGAGCAGTATAAAAGTCAGTTGATCCATTTTTAAATATTATTCTGAAAGAAGATCGTTAAGTTATAACGATGGTGCAGTTATATAATAATGAAATGTTGAACCAATTATAAGGATGCGATCGATATCGACAGCGATAGATAACATAAATGCGATTTTCACATGTGGATCAACTAACATTGGACGCGAAAAACAACCCTTTGCATCAATAATACGATATATCCAGTTTTATGAAGGTTTTTTTTTAATAACAAAATTAATAAATTATTTTTACAGCCCAATAAAACTCGAACGCTACAACTGGAACATTTCGTCTTGCTGTTGCTCAAGTCTTTGTAAGGAAGTTTTCACTTTTCTTCCTTGTGTCATAACTACAGCAGTTGGAAAGTTATGCATATCACTAGAGGACGCAGGCCTGACAGAGTCAGAAGACGACGAATAGATATTTGACATAGTAGAAAATGAATTTCGTAATTTAGCAGATCCACGTCGTCGTTGCACATTGCTATCATCAGTACAGAATCTATAATGGAATAATTTTATTTGTAGTAAGATAGATAATTGTGATGTTATTTAATGTTTCTTTTAGCATACTGTATCAAGATGAAGGAAAACTTTATGAAAGGTTGCACATGTGCCTGTGTGTTTAAGTATCATCTTTTTACATATCTCTCAGTATAAATGTTAAATAATAAAATTACATAGAGTTTATAAATGTGTTTTTTTACATAGAAAACAGAAAAATAACTTACTCACTGTTCCCTTGAGCACGTTTGACTTCTCGTTTTACATTAGCTATTGAAGTATCCATTTTAGCTAAGAAATCATTAACTGAACTTTCATCATCAATAGACAAGGATATCGAAGATGGACTAGATATCTGCAGACAATTTATGGTGGTTACTAAAAATTTCTTTCAATATAATTTCTTATAGACTCTACTTACATTTGGAGATATATCATGTTCGTCACTAGCTGCCGATTCATCATTACATGTAGAAGCGGGACTGTCTGCACCAACAGGAATAAGCAAGTGTTCTCGTAAAAATAAACTATCTGATGCCCATAATCTATTAATTCTCCTTATTTGTTCTGTCTACAAGAAAAGGACATCAAATCGACTAGTGTGTCACAATGTGATCGTTTCAAACAAGACGATGTGTTAAACCAGCATTTGCATATTAAAGTGCACAAACAGAAAGTGTACAAAGATTGAAATAAAAAGTAATAGGTTTATGTGCGGAAGTGTTTACCGTGACTCCGTATTTCAGAGCAATCCCTTGGAGAGTATCCGTAGGACACACCGTGTGCTTCACTAAGCTCTCAGTCCGTGTCATGTGCTTAGCCGTGCTCCCGTATTTTTTTAATGCCCTCCCAGTATCTCGGATACATCTACGCTCTTCCATCTCCCTGGCACCATTCCGTTCCATCGTTAGGCCTTCAAGTAGTGAAGATGCTCATAAAACAGAACGGGACACACATCACACAAAACGTCGGCACGTTCGTCTCGGATCGCGACTCAGATCAATCCACATTCCACTTGCATAATTTCACATAACCTGTCCGGGAGATTTTTCACCAGGACTCGGTTAAACGTACTGTCAGCCTTTGATGAAGCGAGCGAACGCGGCTGGCGAAAAATTCACATTGTTTCACTAATTTCTTCTCGCGCCCTCTTAGACTTCTCATGTACGCATGCATCGAGATGACTTAAGAATTTAACACTTACGCACACTTACGACGCGCGTAACAACAAGCGATTTTACGTGATTGGGAGCGCTTTCTTTATCCGAAGCGGCGTACGCGCGAGCGAATTTTGTCATTCACTCGGGAAATTGAAACTTTTTCTTCATTTCTGATCTTCGTCGGATTGGTCACGCGGAATGTCACGAGGTCAGTGATGCCTCGCATCAACGCTATGGCCGATCCGTGTCCAAATGCAATCCAAATGATAATCCGTATCCGAATGAAATAAATATCAAATGTCTCGCACGTAATGCGATAACATAGCGCGATCTATCGATTACAGACTCGCAAGAAAAACTGGCAGTGGCCACGAATCGACATTTGAATGGAATTCGTAGGATCGTAGGGACAGAGACAAGTTTCATTTAAATTCTCCGAAAGAGCGCGAAAAGATGGATTTCTCTCACTTTGCACTATTTTCAATTCTTTTACAATAGAATCATTCATAAGTCATTTTTACGCGAGAAAACTAATAACGTGTACCAACTTGAATTACGTGAAAAATTAAGACACTTATCACCATGATGATAATTCGTTGATTACACAATGAATGGAAATGTTGACGTTTGTGCATTTAAGATAAAAAAACATAAAACCCAGCTAGTTTTCGTCTCGGGCATGTGGGCATTTGTATAAAGTAAGAAAATAATAGAATGAGATTTTAATAAAAAAAGTTCATTAGAGGAATATATACGCGTTACACAGTTATCTATTTTTAAATACAATATATTACAGAGAAACACACAATTATAATTTATTGTTGTTATTAATATTATGTCTATTATATTATAATTAGCTTATGATTATATATATATAATTATTATTATTATTATTATTATCATTACTATGTGCCAGCCTCAATAAATATACAAGGCAGCAAGGAAAAATTATGTGTAATGGGAGACTAATTAATGCATTTTTTTTTTTGTTTTATTAGGGCAACTGTATATCTCATCGATTATTACGTTTGTAGTAATCCTCAGTAGCTGTGCAACAGTGTAACGGCAATATTGGTAATAAATAGTTAACGTAAGGATAAATATTACGCTACCGCGGCAGTGTACTTTCTGGATTCTGTGGGTAAGGGGTTGGTTCCTCTCTAATTTTATCAGGATTACATCTGCTAATATTCTACATGTGATAGACCCCTTCCCGCTATTCCAAACAGTGTCTCGGCTACTTAATGAGCAACATCAGTTTGTTTAAGTAGCCTTTACATTTAAAATTATCTTTCTCCATAGACTGTGTCACAGACAAGAGTTAAATTTTCATTTCTTTTTAATGAATAATTCTCCCCCTCTACATAATCGAGAAGAGAGATTTGATTTTTTTTATATAAATCATTTCTCCACAAGATGGTAGAACGGTCAGAGTTCATAACGAAAATTGGAAGTGTGTTCACGGGTGAATCACATAAAGTTATAAAGACTATCTAAAAAAGAATACGAGTATAAAACTGCTCGATTTGATGTAGTAGTAGAAATCATTTTGATGTAGCGAGTATATCTTGGGGATTTATACATTTCACACAAACACTTTGGCGAGAGCGTCGGCGCCGGCGCTCGCTATAAACGGTCGTGACGGGTGGAACGCTACGTCTAGAATACTTTCGTCGAATTTCTTCCGATGCGCTGTTATCTCCTGAACGCAGGTCTTGTTGTCCATATTCCATAATCTTATACTGCAATCGTGACCTGCGTGCGGCACAGAGTATATCGAGTTATGAATTTACCTCGAAGTATCAACATTCGATTTTAATAATGTAGCAAATATATAATTAAACACTATGTTCACTTTTGTACTTACTTCCTGAAAGTAAGTATAGACCATGAGGATCTACTGCGAGACTAGTAACTGCATCCAAGTGCGCCACCATCGCGTGAGCAAGAGTGGCCGACCGGTGGTCGTAAAATCGAATATGTCGATCCTCGTGTGCGGCTACAACCAGCGGTAATGTCGGGTGTGCTACGACGCGATTTACGCCCTTTGTCTCGTTCGCTTCGAGCCGCGCCACGATCGCACCGGTTTCAGTGTCAAATACCACGCAAGCTCCTTCGTAAGCCACGACCAACTTGTGCGGCTCGTCCCTGATAAAATCAACTGAAGTCGGTATGCCGTCTATAAAAGAAGAAAAAAGTAATCATTACGATGTGTTATCGTCTAACACGTACAACACAGAAGAAAAACTTACATTCAATCAATATTTGCTAGACAAAGAACTGTGAATTTGAGACTCTCTTGTTATTTTAACATACAACTCGCTGCTACTTATGCCGACCATTGTCCGATAGTCATTTTAAGTTTAGAACATTAGCGTTATACATACCTTGTTCCGAGACATACGTATTGAGAAGAGGTTGCGTGGCCTGCGGAGCCCATAACTTTACAGTTCCGTCCGCGCTGAACGACAGCATAGTGGGACGCAGATGATACATACTCAATCCCCAAACAGCGTTTGTGTGCCCTCTTAATGTGTGACTAAGGACACTTGGTTCGTACGAGTCATAGGGATCGATATTAGCTGATGGAAGGGTCCAGCAATGAATATTGCCGTCCAAACCACCGCTGTAACATCGATTGCCTAAACTGCACATTGCTAGACACAATACAGGTCCAGTATGCGATCTGAATGTGTAAAGTGGTTCTACATCTAATGAAGCTGACCTGCAAGGATAAGTAAGATAAGTAAAATTTTATACCTCAGAAAGAACTCACAAAATGTATATCTCTATAATAAAGCGCAATGTACAAACTTTTTAGCTGGAACAGTCTTATGAAGATTCCACAATTTCAGAGTGTGATCATCGCTCGCGGTGATGAGAACTGGATCTGTGGGATGGAAGACAAGTGCTCTGACGGCATCGAAATGCGATCGTAATGTATATTTCGCGTTCCATGTTTTTCTGAACGTTTCCTTCGTAGAAACCATCTATTATGCAAAACAATTATATTGAGAGCATTATGTCACATATTATGAAACACACATCAACTTGATTAATGAAATATACAAAGACGATATTAGCAACTTACATCGTATGTTATTTCAGCTTCATTGCTAACACATAATTGTTCTAATTCTCCTAATTCCAGAGTTGAATCCCCCTCTTTATTTGGGCGTCTTGGATCTGGTTGCAACCCTCTGTGTAATGCATCTGCAAGGCAAGATATCGGATCAATTTGATTCTACGCAAAACATATTAGAATAAATGGTGTGTATAAACATTTATACAATAAATCTTTGAACTATATAAAATTAAGAATGTCACTTACTCCATTCTGAGGAATTCATTTCAAGATGAATAGAACCAGGTGGAGATTCTTCAATTTCTGTGAGGAGATTTAATTCATTTAATACTTCTTCTGCCTCCGCATCTGTATCGACATCCTCTGCTAAAAGGGGAATAGATTCCTAGAAAATAGAAGTATATTAGAGAAAAGAAAATTAAATAGAATTTTAAAAAATATAGGTAAAATATAGGAAAAATTAAAATAATAAATGTATATACTACAAAATACAGCAATGGTATAAAATAATAAGTTACTTTATTGGGTTTGGTAGTTTTTTGGTTATTTATTATTACTTTATTTGGTTTGGTATCTGCACTTGCGTCATAAATTTCATCCTCTACATCTCCTTCTTCCTCTTCCATGTCCATATCTGTGTGACCCAAAAATTCAAAATTTGCTATAACAGCTGCTTCTGTATCCAATATCATTGCTTCTGCTATAGAAGATGGCTGTTGCTAAAAAAAAGTAACTTATACATATTTTACATCGTAAACATTACACATATACACCACACTTATACATTAAAAGAAATTAAGGTTTTTGATGTATTTATGATCAGTTCCATATAAATTTTAGTTTATTCCCACCTTTTTTGAAGAATGGTGCTGCTTTCCTCGAAGAATTTCGTTATTATATTCATTCTTATCCTTACTATATTCTCGTTTATCCTGCGATACTCCTTCATTTCCATTTAACGCTGGAGTATTTATTTCTTCTGTGTCTGTATTATTGTTTAAGCCAAGCAATGACCGTACTCTGTTTGACCGAACATCTATTATTGTGTCAGTATATCCAATCTCTTGTAAATATCTGAAAAAATTTGGCTATAATCATAATATTTTCTCTGTGTGTCATTGCATAAGTTAAAACCATACACAGTAAAATTTAACAAATTCTCACTATAAAACATCAAAACATAGATGTGTTTTACATACTGCCTTAAAAGTTGACGACCTTGTCTCCAACTAACATTACTGACAGATGTGAATGAAGCTTCGCCATCCCCTCCTCCTCCACCTCCATTCCCACCACTTTCATTACCTCCGCTACCTCCACCTTCAGAAGTATTGCACGTTCCTTCTTCGTAAAGAGGTGGTTTGATATCTCCTTGCATTACTAAGTCAGTACCATATTTTAACTTATGGTACCTGGCTCTGTTATAAATTTTAAGAAATGAAGTTGAATAAGAATATTAGCATAGATGATGATAGTTTACTAACACAATGTTACAATCTATCTATATGTAACACATGTGAACTTAATAATAAATTTCTATTAGTTCTGATTTCCCATTCTAAATTTAGTCATTACTAAATACAAAAATTTTTTCTTCAAAAAATTAGTAATTGTAATTTTTCTTATTAAACACTTAGCTGAATGGGGAGGATCTCCCCGCTTTAATCAAGATCTTTCCACTTAGTTGACTAAGTGTTAAAATATATATAAAAATCAAGCGCAAAGTATTTTAACTATGAATATAATTTTTATATTGTAAAAACTTTATATGAAATATATTCAGACATTATTACTTTAAAAAACATATCTTACATTCTTTTAAAGTAATATATTGCTGTAAATATCTATGATAGTGTATTATTTACCTTTCTTGCTTAAGTGCATACTCTAACATTTTTATTCTTCTTACAAGATCGTTCTTTAAATTTTCCTGTCCTTTTCTTTCACCTTGGAGAAAAGCTATCCTAGCCTATATAACAAAATATCAGATAAAATTAATCAATTCAGTAATTTTTATCATTACGATACAGTTACACTTTTGTGTAAATGTTCAAAATTTTTTTATATCTTATAAAAGGAGATACAAGTATCACTTTTTCACAAACTCAAATAGCTTGAATATCAAGACGAAAGGCAATATCAAGGAAAAGTACTTATTGCTTTTGACAGTACAATAAATTAAAAGCAACAGTGCAAAAAATAATTACACATTTGAACTACAAAAATCTCATTGCTAAAACATATTCTATCACAACACAAATTTGCACTTTTCTAAAATTAATGTTTGCATGGGTATATGTTTTTACTCATAAGTATGTTTTTGCGTGATTTTTCTTGTCACATGACAGCTAAAAGGGCAATAAGCAAGACGAACAATTGTAATACGATGGTTCATGCACGGCTCCATAGAATCCGGCGTCATCGCGACTCGGGACCCGTACCTGAAATTCTGCTCTGTCCAGCTCCCACTGGGACCTCTCAAGCTCGAAGCGGGCCCATTCGTGCTGAATAAAGTGCAGGATACCAGGCATCGAGTACTGTGGTCGCTGGTCCTTGGCGTCGCCGTTGCTGCCATTGTCGCTGCCGCCCTGGTGCTTGTTGTTGGCAAGGGATACATTCGCGCCGCCGGCCAACTGGCCGTTGTGATTTTGGGACGCGGGGCTGCAGCTATCCTCCATTGTGGCACCACAAAACTGGCTCGGCACCTTCATTTCATGACACGGCGGCCATTACAGCAACTTCTCTTTCTTCGCTATGTACCCCGAGAGTGCTCTCCGGTCGGGACACTGTATTTCGATCGGCCCGTCGGAAAAGCAGACAATTATTACGCATGCGGACGCACGTTAAGGCGTCGTGTGTCGCGCGAGGAAAAGCCCCGCACAGGCTTCGCGGATTTCTCGCCCGTTCGCGGATCGTCGCGTAGGAGAGATGCCTCGGTTCTAGAAAAAGCAAAAGAAGGAATCCGCGCGCGGAAGTTTCCTCCCGACTGCGTTGACCTCGCGCACTCGTCGAACGGATCAGCGGGTGAAAGTAATCAGCGCGACATGCCTCAAGACCAGCTGCGAGTTCGTGCACTTTGCCGACTGGTTCGCACGCATTGCCAATGAAATTTACGCCTTTATCGGCGATTCACCGATGTCCACTACCCTCTCGCGGGCCGTCCCTTCGACAAGCGGATCGTTCAGTTTGTTTTTCTAGTCTTTACTACGCGGCGCGATACGCATGCCTTACGTCGTTTTTTATTGGCCGTCTGTCTAGTTACGAGTCGTTCCGTTGTTCTGCTGACACACGGAACTGACGGAACTCCATTCATTCCGTTTAGCGATTTCCTTGCACCAATAACGCTTTATGTTGGCCGCGCGGCTTACTCCGAGCGCGAGTAATCTTGTGAACTGAGTTTTACACTGGTGCTGTTATTTTTTATAACACAGCAATAACGAATAATATACAATAGCTTCAATAAATAATAGATACAGTATTATTATTCTTAGTAACTAATTTGTTTATTGATGGGAAATATTCCCTTGAAAATGCAAGAAAAAAATGTATAACAAGGAATACTACTTTTTTTTTCTTCTAATAACGTTTTATTCCTTTAATTGTAATACACATCTATGTGTGTTGCAAATATTTCTTATTAAAACTTACGTGAGGTAACATTACATCACAGCACAAACTTAAAACTCGAAGAATTAAGTGACATAAAAGTCAAACTCGGAACGAAATATTAAACGCAAGTCTAGAAAATGATCGTGAACTGGACATACTGCTCAGATTCAACGACGATTAAACTATGTAGACCGCCCAATCGCACAAATTAAATAATATAAAACAAGTGGCAATAATGTTTTATCTTTTTATTTTGCCTTTATTGATTTTAGTTATTATTACAGTTCAATAACGAGCAGATTTATCACTTATTTGGTTAAAGTAAAATTAACACATATTAGATTTTAATTTGGATTTTATAATAGATTCGGATTCATTGTGTTCAAATTAATTTTGTCAATATAAATATGTTCGTGCAAAATATATATATAGTATATGATGGCAGGAAGGAACGGGGCCTGTTGTCACGACGTTGACGATAGAGACGCAGCTGATTATCATCGAACAGGATCCGCTGTAACAGTTACCAATAGCAGCAGAAATCGAGCATCTTTTTTATCGTTTTGTCTTAATGACTTTCTCTGTCGACACGCTGTGATCGATACTCGATTTTCCACCCACTTTCTGCCGACATATTGTGTGATGCACGTCATTAACACGTGATGCACCTTAATTCTACTCTATTTATGGTGTGTCACGTCGTGACACAGTTCATGCTATAGGGCTTTACTTCGAGCACAAGAATCTATTTAGGATCAACAACTCAAAAAGACTGCCGGCTCACTTGCAAATCCATACACAGGCAAACGTACTCCGAAGATATGCGTTTGGAATGCCTCTCAATGGAGATGACTATTCTGCTCGATGCCAGATTCCAGAATCGCGTAATCACATCGTCGAAGATTAAACGCAATTAATACTCGCAACAAATCTCTTGTGATACTTCCCGAAGATCTGCCAGGGTTGATTTTACTTGTAAATTCTGTGTCCCAAATTCAATGGGACTGTGTAAAGGAATATGTTTCTGATTGCAAGCGTTGTTGTATGTTATAAATTTCAACTTTGAAGAAAAAAAATTGTTTTCTGTTTCTCCTCTTGTTTTGATGAGTTTTTACTTTGCCTTGTACCGAGTTGTATGTTATAAATTTCAACTTTGAAGAAAAAAAATTGTTTTCTCCTCTTGTTTTGATGAGTTTTTACTTTGCCTTGTACCGAGCAAACTTTTTTCACTTTGATTCGTTTATTGGCAATAAAGCTATTGACTCACTTCAAACGCTATGCATCACTCAATACACGAGGTTGTGATATAAACACTCGTTACTGTGTGTTAAGTTATATTATCCCTGAGACGCGTGGGGTCCATATAGACCCCACTGATATTACGCCTGGGGTCTGAAACAGTTAGTCATTTTTTTTCTTTAAAATATGTATTAACTCTTTGCAGTCCAATGTCGAATCTGACTCACATATCATTGCATTAAGTCCAACAACAAGTGTGATCTGATATTAAATTTTATTCCGACCAAACTGTTGGGAGAAAACAATTTGGCCCAGAATTAAGCCAAACATTAAAATTTTATTCATATTTCATAGATTTCAATAGATTGCGCGTACAATAGATTGCGGTTAGCATCACGCAATTCGGAATCGTTACATTTCTAAAAAATAATTCAAAATTTTTTATTATTATCTTGTTTTTATCTTTTTATATTATAAAATTTTAATCTTGCAAAATTATTGATTGACATAGTTGAAATTTGATACACAGTTTGTGCTAAAGAAGATCCAAAAATAGGATTGAAACGTTCAATTTTGAAATAATAAAAACAATTTTGTACAGCAACAACTATACTAATTTGCTGGAATTGACTCTTTAAAGAGATATTTCTCTTTTTTCCTCCCTCTCTCTCTCTCTCTCTCTCTGTCTTTTTCTCTCTATTGTTTATTTTCTAAAATAATCATATAAATTTCTGTTACTGGGTTTTTCAGATATTTGGATTTTTCAAACTCTTTTTGATAGTGGCACATCTTAAAAAACGTTTCACGATTAAAAGTATTTTATTTATTTTATCGTGAAAGTCTTTAATGCACCTATCTTATATAATTTTTATTTTAAAATTTATAATTATTCTGTTTATATAACTATTAACTAATTGCACATGTTTTTAAATGAGATATTTAATTTAATTTAATGTCCATTACAATTAACTTTTCAATGATATATTGTGCACCTGAAATAAAAATATGGAAATAAATACGGAAATAAAAAATAAGTTTTGAAAATTAACAAATTTACAAGTTTTAAAATAAAAATTTAATATTTTTATGATTAGTAAAATAATAACAAAAAATATATAAAACAAAATAATAAAAACTTTTATTTCCGTATTATTTATTTTAGCTGCAAACTTTGTTATTAAAAAAGTATTTGTAACAGACACACACATTAAATTAAATGTTAACTAATGTTAACATAAATATACAACACATTTTGTTAATACATACTGCGTTAATGCATAGCTTCTATATACATTGTCGACATCAACGACTTATTTAGTAGCTATATTTTTTAGTATTAATAACATTCTTAGGAGGCACATTCCACATTCTTACTTACCATACACGCCACACTTTGTGCTAACAGTCTCGTTCTGTTAAATTCTTTTACATTTATAATAGTAGCAACCAAAAAACTATACATACAAGAAAAGTTAGTGAGAAGAAAAAACGACGCAATTTCATATAAAATTGTCCGTGAATGGTAGACAGACAACCAAGGCGAAGTATGATGAACCGGTGGGCGTACACGCGCACGCGCAGAGGAGATTCCAAGCGAATCGTGACGCGATAGTATACGTCGATAACTTTTACATATACGTTTAATCGTAATTTATGTTATAACTCCCTTATATTTTAATACATTGTTTCTCTCAAAAACACATTTGAATTTGCTCTTTACTCGTAATTCGTCAAAATTTTACTGCATTTTCTACGTAAATGCATACAATGTTACACGAAAATAACGGTCCGTGAGAACTGGCAACGTTGCCGAAGTCACTTGTTTGGATTGCGACGTTGCATAGCTGTATGGCAAGTGTCCGTGTGGTGTTCGGTGTCGATTTTCAGTTATAACCTGTAAATTTCTAAGCTCCACAAACAAAAAGTGCACTAGTGCTTCCCTTCTCTCTTCTCTTTCTTCTCAACACGTATAATGTAAGTTTATCACTTTTTATATAATTAATATATCTTAACACAAACATGTGTTTAATATAACTGAGTTTCCTCACAGGGAACGGTGAGGAAACACAGTAATATCATAAGTTCAACTATAATGCCTACAAGTATTTGGTCAAAAATTTTTTCTTCTTATAAGTTTCAAAATGTTTAATTACTACGTTTTTGAAACATGTACATGTGTTAAAGTTTATGAATAATATTATAAAACTAAAAATTAACAAATTATTTATTTTGTAAATTGAGCTAGTTTTTAGGTAAAGTTTTTTAATAAATAAATATGGTAATTAATCAAGCATACAAAAAAAGTTATTGCCAAAATTGGGCCTTAAGGCCCAATATTATATGGTAATGTTAGTGTTGCTATAGAGACGCTTTTATCTAGGAGACACCATTTTGTATGATACGTTCGCCATTTTGTAATTGGTATTTACAAAAATGATATGGCTTCTTGCGTTACCTTGATAATGTTTTTGTTTTTTTATTCAGTACAAAAGTACAAATCACAGCTACATCGTCGCTAGTATCGCAAATCAATATAATTCATATACAAATGTGCAAATTTTTACGATTAGGAAATATATATTTATAGAATTTGTTAGACCCTTAGTTATTTGATTCAGATTATATCAAACGAACTATTTTGTCTATAATAATATTTGCTTGTACAGCTTTTTGTTTCTTGCCAATAAGTAATGTTGTAATTACAATATGTGATGCAACTGTACTATTCTTAGTAATATTTTTGAAATTAGCTGTCAATAATTAGAACAGCTTTTATTTGTTAGAACTGTCAAGATTTTATTTTAAAAAATTTTTTTACTTTATGTTATAATTTTATTTTTTTTATTATATGAATATTTATCAAGTTTTCAAAACTTTAATATTTTAGAAATGTATTCTAAGTTTTTTTTAAATCAAAATTTTGAGTTTTATAAAAAATATACAAAAATCGAGATATAATAATAACCGTTCTGATTTGTTTAATATTATTTTTTATAGTAATATCTTTCCGTAAATGTATGCAGAAAACAAAGTATCAAGTTTTAATGACAGAAATGGCATGTCTTACTTCTTCAGAAAAAACAATTAAAGTAATATAAGAAAAAGTTATCAATAAAGTGGTAACACACGTTCCAATTATACTTGACACAAAATGATATATGAATTTCTTAAAAAGTAAAAGTAGAAGTAAAAATAGCAACAGATGGCGATATTTGTTCTACTTTGTTACTTTTAGAACACAAAATTTTTTTTCGTTATTTAAAAGGTTTACAAAGGTTTATTTTCAATATTTAAAGCAATTTAATTATAATAAAATATAATTTATTAAATTTATATTTCTTTCTTTTTATATTAACTATAACTATAGTTAGGCCTATTTTATAATACGTACAATTTTATTATGTCGTTAGTTTTATGTTGTAACTAACCTGTTGGTTATATCGAGCCTATTGGACTAATGGGCCGGCTTTGACAGAAGACTAGCGACACCTAACAACGACATATTACATACGATTGTAGAACTTGTTATAGAAAGTTCAAAAGTTAATTGCGATTAAATGTAAAGCCGGGTATTTATCAAACGAACATCGCAAACAAACGCGAAAACTAATCGAGTGCTAACCAATAGCATTGTTCAATTTGGTTAATTATCTAATCAAATATTTACATTTCCTGTTTCTACGCTCAATTAGTATCCGACCTGTGTAATATATTACACATATATATTTTATATTAATCTAATATTTTGATTTTCCATAATATTATAGTTTATAAGTTATTCAATCTGATATAAAGTTTTCTAATAAAGAAGAGGGAGAAAATATGTACTTGCGCGCGCATGGACGTGCTTGTGTGTGTAGATAGACTGTAAGATTAAACAAGTAATAAGAATTTTAAATATTTTTTTTATACTAAATATAGAAGAACAATAGCTCAGTTTTAGGAAATAGCAGATTTCAAAAGATTTCGTTTATAGTTGGATAGACTGAATCTATTCAGCCTATCCAATTATAATTACAATAATATCTGACTGATTATAAGTAATTTATATTAAGTTATCGCACCTTCTACCGGAGTTTTTTCCTCCTCCTCCATCGCATTCACACGGTACATACTTGAATTTAGTCAAGACTGAATTTCTACTATGGCCACTGTAAAAAGACAGTTTGTGTCTCGCTTACGTGGAGCGCTCTGTTATATCGGTTTTTTTTGTGCGGTTCGTGGATAGCTGTGCGTAGACACAAAATAATCTTCGTTAATGATAATGCGGTCCCCAAAATTATGCACACCTATTCACATAAACATAACGTCCATTAAACTTTTAGTAAACGTTGATAATTCCATGTGACGTTTCTGTGGTTAGTAAACGTCTAATGGAAATTTGCATAGGATGTTAATTGATGTGGATAAAAATTCTGCAAACACTATACTGTTACAAAGTGGTTATTACATAATAAAGAATCCGCTAGAAAACCGTTCTATTTTTCAAACTTCGAAAATGCATTAGTTTTATATAAATGATTAAATAGAAAAAAAAAAAAAAATACGGAAGAATTGCCAGGCATTATTAATACTAAAACTGGCCCTGAGTAAATCTGATTAATAAACAACTCGCTGAGATAAAGTAGATGACATTAATAAGTGCGTATTAAATAATGAAATAAATACTTTACTTGTGTGTGAGATCAATAGTTGAAAAATCCATATCATAACGTGAACTTTAAGTAGAAATAAGCCATCAAAAATCGATTGTTCTGTAATACGATAAAACAACTGCGCATTTCTCCCTCCATCCGCCGATTCAGCCATTGGTGCGTCGAACGAAAAGAGAAGGGGCTGTTCATCAACCGTTCAATAAAACGAATCCGCGACCATACTTACAAAATGTTGAAAAATCGCGTGAAAATAGAGTTGTGAACATGTTCTATAAATAGAACAATATATATTATTCATAACATACAAACCTGAAATGTATATAAACTAATTATATAAATTAATTATAATAATTATACGCTGATATCTAACATGAGGCAATAACAAGATCGATGAAACTGACTTGTAACATTAATGACACATGTTCGTTTATATAAGAATGCAAAAGAAACAAAGGAAACTAATAACGGGACAAAAATAAGTTTGTGTCATGGCGATACAAAAAAAAATTGGGAAAATTAGTAGCGTTTATTTAAGCTTGTAAAATGTTTTGATCACAATCGTTAAATGTGATTTGATTCTGTGACTGATCTTGTGATGTGTGCTGGTTAAAAATAATATTCTCGCGTTATTGTGCGGCTGAATCGCGACGTCGCGCGTCGCGACGCAGTTTGTGCTGCCATTTTGTGATACTTCGTATCTGCTCGACTAACTTCGGGACGAATCTTGGGACTCAAGTGCGACGTGTGCAGTGTGTGCTTCACGCTCGATGTATTGATGCGCTCTGTGACAGTACGATTATTTTGCGCGGTTTGTTTAATTCACATTCGTGTTTCAAAAGATCGACGATGCAAAAAACAACGATAACAATGTTTCGTGATATTTATAAATGTTCCGTTCTCGACAAAATCATCGCCGCTCGCTTAACGGCATTTCATTCGAGTCAAATAAGCATCCCGAGCGTTCAATGAAGCGTCATATTTCTCGCAACCAACTTATACATTTTTGACAAAGTTTAATGTCACACAACAAGTTGGTTTTTCAAGCGAGGTGATAACCTTAAAGTGATTGTTAAAGGTGATAAACTTTAGTGATTTTTAAAAAATATAGATAGATATATTTAAGGTTATGTATACACATTAATTTGCTAGATTTATTAGTTACAATCATTAAAAATGTCAGACAGTGAAATTATATTAAAACTATGAAAGATACAACAGTGTGTCTTTGAATATAAAACTTACCATTACTTGTTTGTGAGTAGGGATTAGGGAATACCTCAGTCCGCCATGTTCTATCTTAGTGTTCATTTTATGGGTCAGAGACCTCGATGTCCCCTCCCCTTCCCTCCTTTCTCTCATAATCAGGGCCCGTTCCTGTCCAATCTCTGAAAATAGTTCTTGTATTTTACAGGCGCGAAACATTTTTTGTTTGATATTAGTAGAACGTATCTAATTTCTGCACCAATCTAATGACTAACAAAGTAGTGACCTCGCGCGCGATGGGCATCAATCCAGAATGAAACGCGCGCGTATATGTAATAGCAAGGTGTTTCACAAATGATAATATAAATAGCAAATCAATAACTATACAAGTAAATGTGCTTTTGTAAGGAATATAAGAAATAATGTTGCATACATGTTTAATGTTTACAGACAAAAAAGAAACAATGTTAGAGAGCACATTTGTCTTCTTTTTTTATTCTTCCCAATGAAAAGAATTCTCCAAAGTTTTAACTTTACCTCTCAGAATTCTTCTCAATTTTTAAGCGTTTGTTTTTAAATTACGCAAAATGAAACAGTTATTAGAAATTTTTATAAGCAGTATAAATTTGTGAATATAAAGTTTATACAAGTTTATACAAGTAATAATTTTTTACATGTGAATTCAGCGATATACTAAAAGATTTTTCATTTTCTTATATTTCTGAAAAAACTTAGAATATCTGAATACATTTTTATTTGGTTCCAAAATATATATTTTTTTTGAATTTGAGATAAATATCTTTACAAATTTCTAAAAAATTTATACTATACATTATGTATAAATAATTTTTAGAAGTTATTTTAAGTAACATTTGGTGTAAATTACTTTAAACATATATGTCGTATAATTTTTAAAAATGCAATATTACAAATTTTAAAAAATCGAAATTATATATGTTACATATTATTTTATTGTAAAACTTATGTTAATAAAGATTTATACATATGTGTATATTGAGTTTTTTTTTTAAATTTGCTATTTTATCAAATAAAACACCTTTCATACATGTCACTGTAAATACATAATGCTTTTTATGACAAATAAACTATAAAATCTAGGTGTACAATTGTATTATGAGTGTATACTGTAAATATTTGTTTTAATTATATAAGTTTTACTTATATATAGAAGAAAATAGACATGCTTGACAAAGTAAATAAAATTTGCAGTGACATTTCACTTTGTGCATTTCGTAATGGAGAAAAGGCTAGTTGACACTATTGCTGATTCAGAAGATAGTTCAACAGTTTCATATATTAGTGGGATAGAAGACAGTAATGAGATATCAAAAGAAAAGGAAGATGAGTTGTTATATAATGGGGCTGAAGAAGGGGAAGAAGGAGATGATGAGGATGTATTATCTGACGATAGTTTGCGATTGAGATTGTCTGACGATGAAGATGGAGATGCTGAACAAAATGATACAACAAATTTACCAAATATTTCGGAATTAAAGTTGCAAGATCAGAAGACTGGTAAGTAACTTATTATTTTAAATAAAGGAAATATATACATGCATATAACTGAATAAAATAAGAATTTATACAGATATTCATTTGTTACATCTTATAGATAATAGTATTTTGTTTGCAGAACAGCCGGCTACATGTGTAATTTTAGACAAAGAATTGTGTTCTACTCTGGCGCAGACTGTAGAAGAAGGCACTAAGATTAATGAAGAACCATTGAACTGTGATTCAGGTATTATTTCTAGCACAAGTAATCATTAAATCTCAATATTTGTGGAATAGATTGAAAAATTTAAAAGAAAAGCGCATAGAAAAAGAAAGAAAATGAATGAATGAATAAGAAAGTGTAGATAAATAAAGATAAGGAATGTTTGTAAACCAAATCCTTTTGCCTTAGGCCAAATTTGGCTAAATCAATAAAATTATATTCCTTCCTAATTGTTTCTTTGAATCATATTGAGAATGTGAATATATTTAGAGATCACAATCACTTTACAAATTGTTTTAGTTTTAAGATAGTTTTTGAGAATAAGAAAGAGTTTACTTACTTCATATATCTGTTACAGCAATTAATACTCTGGACAAAACAATTATCTTTAATGAATCAGAAAAACATATGTCAAACAATAGTCCAGAAAACATAAGTATAACAGTCGGTGAATTACTTGAAGAAAAGTATAGCTCGGAATCTAATGCAGAGCTAACAATTAGCGAAATAAGTAATGTATGTTCGAAAGTAACATCTGAACATATAAAATTAAAAACTGACAATTTGTCAGCAAATAATAATGTACAACCAAGTAATCTTCAAAAGTCAGTTTTAGAACCACATGAAGACAATTTGAAACAGACAGTCAGCGATCATAAAGAAATAAATTCCACTTGTAAGCCCAAAGTGAATAATGTAATCGATCCCGTGAAAGTTACATGTAATAATGAAAAATCGTTTACAACTGTGTCTGATAGTACCGTAGACAATTTAAATGATAAAGTAATCAATGAGGCTAACACAAATAATTCACATTCTGCAAATCACTCACTTGCTGAAATTAATAATAGCAAAAATTCCACCAAAGACAATAATGACATCTCTGCTAAAGATCATGTTCAACATAAATATGAAGACAACAATTCAAAACATAAGGATATAATACAAAGCAAAAATGAAAAAACACAACCTATGCAAGAAGAGTTAAAAGAAGAGCAAAATGATAATGTAAAACACAAAACATCAACTGAAGACTCTGATACTAATAAATTTTGTAGTGATTCCAAATCTAAGTTAAAAACCATTTTAGTGACATCTAGTAATGTAGTGAAACATATGGAGGTAGAAGATAAAACTGAGGATGCTAATACATTTCAAGAAAAAGCTTCGTTTTTATCTTCTAATAAAGAAGATACTAGTAAGAATGCAAATACAAACGCTGACATTATCGCTCCAAAAAAGAAACGCGCAAAGAGAGATGTCGATATAATACCAGAATATAATACAGAAGAAGATAAAAGAGGTAAAAAAATTTGCGATATATATCGCATTATAAAAAAAGATGGATAATGTAAAATAGAAAAATATCAGAAAGATAGTTCAGTTATTTAATTCCGTCTTCAACATATTTAATGTGTAATTTACTTATGAATTTTGTCTTGTTTTTATATCTATGCATTTTATTATTACAGAGCGACAAAAACGAAAAACTGCCAAAAATGCAGAAGAGATAATCAGAAAGAAATATCTTAAAAACAGCGATTCTAGCGATACAGAAGAAGATTTTGTAACAGTAAATCACAAATTAAATCGAGATGTACGTTCCATATCTCCTTCATTGAAACGTAATTGTTTGGACAAATCAGAGTCTTTTAACGGTGCTAAGAAAGTGAAAATAGGAGACAATACTGAGACAACTAAAAGTACTGCAAAAAATGATATTGTTAAATTAGCCTTTGTCGAGAAACTTTACCAAAGGGATATTAAAGAAACGTTAACAAAATTGTCACAGAAGGTAAAAAACTTAAAATAAAATTTTTTGCGCGATACTACAGAAACTGCAATTATACTCCGGAGTTGCGTCATCTTTGGCTTCAGAGAGATACTGTAACTCGAAAATATCCATACGCCAAACAATGTTAAAAGTTGAAGACAATGCGGTTATTGAAATAAAAAAGATCTACTGATATAAAAACTAGTTTATTCAAAAAATTTGCGAAGACAATTTCTATTGCACGATAGTGTCATAAGACACTGAATGAACCACAATACTCTGAAGCAAGTGATGTAACTATGCGGGATAGAGTGCAATTCAAAACTATTTATATTTGTAAAGTGTTGTATGTCAAAGTATATGCAAATAGACTATTATATTATTATTATAAAAAGTGATCTCTTTATTCGAATTTTGTATAATTTTCTTAAGGAACTAGAAGAATTCGTAATTCAAAAGATTGCTGAGACAATCACAATGCGTAGTGAAATTGGGCAACTTAGAGAACAAGCTCGTATAACGGAGAAGTTGCACGAAGCGACGCGCACGAAATTACAACAATTAATGAAGCAAATGAAAGATTTCGAAATGGTTCTCAGTCGCAACGCAGCAGATCGTCGTCAGAACGGCGACAAGCCTGTCGCACCTATAAAAATAAATAGATCCGTGGGATTGCAAGTCAATTTTATCACGGTATTTATTCCACTATATGTCCTGGAGAAAAAAATTATCTAAATAATAAATAAACTGTCATTACTTTCTAGGAACATGGAATGCAAAACTTACGACAGGTGCAACAAGCTTCACTTCTCAAACAGCCTATAAATGTGTCGATTAATTCACCATCTTTTGAGTCAACTTCTAATATACCAAATTCTAATGTACCAAAGCGCGGTAATGGAGTCAAAATAAGATCCTCGCCTCGACCTTTAGCACCTGCGCCCGCTACTTCTACAACCTCACAGAATCCAGCACCGCCTATTATTTCCACTGTAACACCAGCAGCTTTAGTTGTTGCTAAACCTATGGATTCTTCGCAACTGGGAAAACCTATTGGCGTTCAGCCAATTTTATCTGCTGTAAGTAAAAAACATACAAGACTTATTATTTACCTGATTCATAATTGACATTGCATTGTTTTATTTTGTTGCTTTAATCGCACAAATTTTGTAGCCATCAGCATCACAGCAAACCATTGTTTTAAATGGTAATATACAAGGTCAACTAAAGTGTCCTCCATTGATAGCATCAAAACTAAACAACGATCTTATTGATCTCACGGACGAAGAGGAAAAAAATAAGTGTAAGTGTTTTCCTTTTACCTTTTATATACTACACACACATACATACAGAGAATAAAATATTCTGTCTATAAAAGATACATTATACTAATTACACGATGACAATTGTAAAATCAATATAACTGTTACAATTCTATATTAAATACATATTTTATATTACAGCAACTGTAAAAGTTACAACTGTAACTGCAAATTCTATGACTACAAACACAGTAGTAGATCATACACTAACGACAAAACCTGCCCAAGCACAAGCTTTCTCTAGGTTAATTCAAACAATACCAGCAAATGTAACGATAACGACGCCGCCAACTAATTTAAGACTAATAGCACCTAATCCAGCAACACCAACTGCCATAGTAGTAAGTGTTTTTTATATTATGTATTACTGTTTCAGAAGTTTGTTGTCTGTAAATTATATAATATGAATATATGTGTAATATAAATATCTCTTAGTGCATAAGAATGAAAAGAGAAAACAAAAAATATTCTTATATATATATCTTTTGTTTAGAATAATATGAATACGCCCAGGTTGGCTTATATGTTGCCCACTACTATAGGTTCAACGAGACAAGTCATAATAACATCGAATTCTAATCAACCTGTGCAGGTTTGTAGTTTACATATATACATAGAGCAATTGATAAGTAATACGTCCGAAACGACGTACAGATAGTGGCAATAGTATCATAAGTATTGCTGTTGTCGTTGATCAAGTTTTATTCTTCAGAAGAACAAATGTCACAAACAGTGGCTCATCATCACACGTAGTGTGTAATAGTTCGTCAAAGTAGACGTTTAACAGTGCACCAGCTTACACTTCAACTTACACTTTTGTAATGCTAAAATTTATGAGTTCAAATTACTATTTCGTAGTTGCTATATCTATGCGTCGCTTCGGATAGTTATTATATTTTCTTCTATAATAAAATAAGTAAAATTTATTAGTAGATTCGAAAATGCTTTTTCTAAAAATAAGGAAAAAAATTCAAATCTATTTGTTTTCAGATACGACCGGCAACCACATGTAATAGATCGTTCTCAACTGTTACTTACAAAGCAGGTACAGATAATGTACAATCTTCTTATTAAAACTTCTTATTAAATGCCGCTAAACTGAAAGAATTCTGATAACTAAAGTAAACTCTTTTTGTGCTGACATCCCACTTCTACACATTCGTTATATGATCACGCGTGCGCAAAATGAAAATAACTTATATGTGAGGTTATCGCGCGACCATTATTTTTGATCTTTTTTTCATCATGAATTATTTTGTACTTACGAGCGCGTTTTCACTGATTTTAATTGAACAAAATTATATCGCTTGATGTAACTGTGTCTTACATCATATTGTTTTTCGTAGGCGTTTCAACAATTGCAAACGGTAACGTGCGTGTACTAAGTACAGCCACTCCGTCAAATTTACAGGTACAGATAAGCTCTTTGGTCAATTATTACTTTTGTTAGCGTAACATTTATTTATTGATTAAAGTTATAATTTTATTTCAGCATCCTGCGCCATTACCAGATACTCCAACTTATGCAATAACACCTGGATGGAAACTCCCACCGCCTGCTCCATCGTTAAAAATTACAAAAGTCTCAAATGGTAAACACTATATAAATGTTCTAATTTTATATAATTAAGCTAAGAGAGAGAAAGAAGAAGGAGAATTATCGCTGGAATCTTTATAACAGCAATGTCATGTTTTAACAGGTATAGTATTGTCCTGGAATATGACTCTATCGGAAGTACATGCAGATATTGCAAGTTATCAGTTGTACGCATATCAAGAAATACCTGGTGTAAATCCTAGTACATCATTGTGGAAAAAAGTGGGCGATGTACGGGCATTGCCGCTACCTATGGCGTGTACGTTGACTCAGGTAAATTTTTAATTAAATAATAATGTCTGTTCTCTAGTTTATCGGGATCTTAAAGAATAGAGTAGATCTCGTTTATTTTAGAATATGCGCGATACTATGAAAAACAATATTCTTTTTACAGTTTTCTGAGGGTAACAATTATTATTTCGCAGTCAGAGCAGTCGATACACATTCTAGAAAGGGACAATATAGTACACCTGGTAATATTTCTCTATAAAAGAGCGAGCACTAATGTTTAATAATTAATTTTCATTCTTCAAGTTCATTGCGCTTGGTTTTACTGCAAAATATCTACAAAAAAAGAAAAAATTTTTCAAAGAAAAAAACAGTTTTATAATAAATGTTTTTGTGATCTAAAAAGATAAAAGAAATTCTTTCTGAGAAATTTTTCTACTCGAAGTAAATTCTATTGAAAAGTTTAAGGTTGTGATTTTATGAGTTTTTACTTTATTTAACGCTAAGGTAATTTATTATTAAGAAAGTTGCATCTATTTCATTTTCGATAAGTCTTAAAATATAAATATTTGAAAACACAAGTGACTAGTTTTTTTTTTTTCTATAATTTATATTGTATAAACAGAAGATTAATAGAAAATGTGAACAAAAACTCGGAATATCGGAATTCTTGAAAGATTCAAAATCGTTTAAGAAGGAAATGTATAAACACACTGTTGCAAAATAGTACGAGGTGGCGATTGATAAGTATCCGAATCTCAACGACAATGACATTCTTCTATTCTAAAGTATGAAACTTGTTAACAGCAATGTGTGATACTACTGTTACTATCTATGAATTGTTTTGAGTACTTATTAATCACTTCGTACTTTTTTGTTTACATATAATTACAATGCAAAGAGACTGTAGATTATTTAATAACATGTCACATTACATTGACTTTAATTCAACAATTAACTCTTTCATTGCTATTGATGCATATCGTGTAATGACAAAATGTAACAATACCTAGCATCAATTGTTGTTATACCTTTATCGCTTACAGTAAATCCTTTGTTTTTAAATCTTCCTCAGTGAAAGAGTTAAAAAAACTTTTTTGTATAGAATAAAGAAACAAGTAATTTTTGCGAATTTAAAGAAGTAAGATAATTAAAAAAAAAATAAAGTATGTAAATATTACAGCAGAGTTCCACTTTTCTCACATAATTCACATAGTGAGTTTGTTCTTTTTCCATTTCTTTTTATCGGACGTCTCAGAGGCTGTTCTTTTTCGACGTGCAGCAGTCCTAGGTTTGCACTAGTTCTGAACTCTCTCTCTGTTTCAGGTGTTTAGATAGTGCAAGAGTATAGTCATACAATTAGCGCGAAAAATAATTGACGTGTTGTTAAATAAATAAATAAATGAATAAACATTGATGTTTTTGTCATTTTGCGTACAAATGTATTAAAATACATCTTTGATAAGTCTCGACGTGACATTTGTAAAATTAATTTATATCGCATCTGAGAATAGACCGAGTAATAGAATAATGGATCGATTAATAAACGTCTTTTGTAAGATATTTTAAAAATAGTATATTGTATAAATATTCTGTTGTATATTGAACGGCAATAATTTTAATTAAAAAAAGAAAAACAGTTTTTAATCAATTTTACAAGTAGTGAAATATTATTTAATCAAAAATATTATAAGTTAAAATAAACGTTTCAAATTTACAAGATTTTTCTTTATATCAAAAACAGTACAGATGTCGCGAAGAAAATAGATGTATTAAATATACAACGCAATTCATTCTGTTGATGGCTGCATTATGATGTTTTTTTTTTTATACATCTGTGTAAATTCTTGCACTTGTCCATATTATCCTGTTCTAGTTCAGAGTTAGCGCAATCCTTTGAGTTGGAAAAAAAAAGCAAACAGACCTCTTCTTATGTTATTCTCTCGTACTATTCTACTATTTTAATTAACTTCGCATACGCGAAAATAAATCTAATCTACATATTCGTATTAAGCACAACTCTCGCCAAAGAGTGGGAGAAATAAAAGAGAAATAAAAAATATGTGCCTCACAGCAGAGTTTCCCGTGAATTTGTCAGCAAAACAAACTTTTTTCCCTACTTAAGTCCTTCACTCTTCGACAAGAGTCGTGTTCAACATGTTTTTCTTTTATGTTTAGATTAACGTGTTCAACAATCGTCTCGTTTAAGTTTTTTTGTTTTGCTTGCAGCATGCATATGTAAAGTTACTTTTTTTTGCGCATACGTGATCAGCATGAAAATACGATAGTAGGATGTCAACATGAGAGAAGAACTCTGGTGAGAATCGATAGTGTTAACTCAAGAAAGTAATTTAAGAAAACTTAATTCACGGGGAACTCGACTGTAAGAGTTGAAATATAAAAAAGTATTAAAGTAATTTTATTTATTAAATTGAGTTTAAAAAGCATGCAACGAAGTATGTTGATCACTAGATATAATAATATAATAGGGCATATAACAAATAAATCTCTTACAAGAAAGCACTATAAAACTTGATATTGCATCTTCTAAAGTTTAAACATTTCTTGTTCTGGAATTGTCTCTATTATGAAACATTTCATTTAATATGTATTCGGTTTTAAGTTTTTTTTTTTCAATTAATTTTTTCACGAAAGTTTGTATATAAAGACTTCAAGGTTTTAAAATATATTTTATATCCCTGCGTTATGTAAAAATTTGTTATATAAAAAAAAACAGATTCTCTTGGTAGTGAAAAAATAACCGTCAAGACATACATATAATAAAAGAGACTTTTCAAATCTGTTCAAATAATAAAACTCTTGACTGTGTCACCAGAAGATATCAAATCATATGAGTTTTTGTCATGCAGTTTTCATTTGCATTGCTATTTTCACAAATGCTTCCAATCATAAATATAATACGTACATAGTTTCTTGATTACTATTTCATTAAGAATGCGTTTGTTCATTAAGAGTGTTTACGTGCTTTAAACGTCAGGTTGTCTTTATTGTTTTTTTTTAATGTAGAACAAAGATAGACTGACGCTCAAAGCACGTAAGCGCCTGAAGCAAACGCACTCCTAAGTATTTGTATATGTCTTGTCTTATAAATTATTGTAACAAATTTCTTCTTTTATCAATTTCGTGTTAAGGTTTTTTGTTAAGATATTAATAAATTTTATATTAAACAAGATATTAATATTACAAGACTAGTCAAAATGTAATAAACGTTTGAGAAGTTCCACATGTAAGTTTTATGCACACATATAGAATATTACTAAAAGACTGTTTTTAAACGGAACATATACAATTATTAGAGTTGGGCATTTTTTGAAGTTTCTATCAAGCAGTTTACATCTAAATAAATCTGCATAACTTTGTTACATGCCACTAATGATATTGGAAAGCATAAATAGCTAAACTCTGTCGAAAATTTTGTCCTCACTCTTGATAATATATTTTTTTTTACTGCTTATATAATTATATAATTCAATTATATAATTATAATTATAAAATTCATTTATATAAATTATATAATTCAGTTATACAATATATAAATTATATAATTCAATTTTCATATTGTGTATATTTGCAGAGAACAAAAATAGATCTTACATCAATTGATCAAAATCAACAAGAAGATTTTTGGCAGATTTTATCACTTTCTGTCTTTTCAAACATCGATGGCGGCGTGTATAAAACATTAATTTATTTCGATGTAAACTGCGTGAGAAAAGTTCATATGATTTTTCGTCTCGACGTCAAAATTTAACGAGTCTGAGGCGCGAATAGTCGGGAGCCTTAAAAATAAATAGGTACTAAATAAATTTAATTACTATTTAACTTATGCACTTGTATGTAATATTATAACGCTATTATTCAGCTTGATATTGTCTAATGATAAGAAGGACTGTAAGTAAATATATATCATGCTGAATAATTATAATATATTTGCTCAATTTGTGTATATACATATATATATATATATCTATTTATAACATTATATTATAGAAAAATATTTATGGTATGTATGTATAGTTATGTAAACTTGTTGTAAATATTATTTTGTACAATGTGTATAAAGATTACTGTAATAGTTATGTTTACATTATAAGTATGTATGACTGTGTAATATATTGATTAAAATAATTAATATTACTTGTATACTATGTGATAAAATAAATTGATCTGTTCTTTGTCTTGCATTTACTATATGATAAAAACTGAATAATAAACTTTTCATGTATATCTATCTTAACTGCGATACCTATAAGAAGAACCGATGACAATGCTTCTTTACATGTCGTCATGATCTGTATATACAGATGTCTTTCTTGTACATTAGGAGTTGAATTGCCATTCCCGAAAGTGGACCTCAAAAAATTGAAATCTGTGTATTTTACAAGCTTCTAAATCTAGAAATGTACGATAAAGGACTACGCAGTTCGTAGGTAAAGATTTTATCCTAGGAGTGGAATTCCAAAGTCATGAGTTTATATTTTTTAAATTTTTATGTGTGCAAACATAGTATTTGCATAATTTCAAGTATTCTCTTTCACGATATTGAAGAATATTTCTATTTGGACGGAAATACTTAGAGTTGAATGCACGCGCAAGAGATGGAAATCAAAAATTTAAACTGTATGGTTTTAGAGCTCGTAAATAGCTTGTTCTGACGCAATTAGATATATTTAATTGATAAGAAAGCAATGAATTTAGGACAGAAAAATAAGAATTTTTGTTTCGACATACGAGCTCAAAATTTTAACTTTGGAAATAAATAACACACACGTATATCTTATGTTTTGGCTCGGCATCTGCTCTAATATGCTGTTTCTGGTCTGAAATAGTTTTCGTTCGATTCGAACATGGTTGAGAGAGGAGGGATGAGTAACTTTCACCTTCCATGTGTCATAATATATAAAGCCTTTGTACCATACATGCAAATGTGTTTTACATATTTAAGTTAAACAAATTTCAATTCCGAACGCAAATTTAGAAATGCAGTCTGGACGTAGCAATATCTTCAAATACTTTGTCGTTGATTAAAACAAAAAAGAACTGCAATTACATATTATAATAACAATTAATGCTTATGACATAATTTCGGGTTTTAACAAACATTATTTCGTAGTTGCTTTCGACTATGACCGGTAGTCATAGTCGAATCTCATTTTTAAGATCGTCTTTTAAGTTAGTCTTCAAGTGAATCTAAGACACACACGCGGTGCTAAAAGCAACGACACGTGGAAAACATTCAGTAGAAAAATCGAATTGGCCAATCACAAGCGAACAATGTAAAGAACGTGTGGAACACTTTTCTCTAAGCTTGCCTGTGATTTGTCAATTCGCTTATTGCTCAAGTTTTTTTCATATGTCTCCGGCCTTAATCTCTATTACAACATGAAAATACCAACTACAGCTAGAGCAAATAGTTGCAAACGCGATTTTCACATTCAAGATTTCCTCATTCATGATTTGTAACGGATTTAATGCCGAAAGCACAGATTTTTGCACAACGCATAAGAGAAGTACAAGAGAGAGAGAGAGAGAGAAGCAAAGTGCAGAAAGTGCAATCCGACACATCAGATTGTTTTCGATGAGACATTACTGGTTTTTAGAAATTGCACTTTCACAGGGTATTCCGCAAGTCTTATGCTCGTTCTTTCTCCCTCTCTTTCTCTCGTCGTAGTCTGCTTTTCTTTCAACATGATGAGCGTTAAGTGAGTCATACACATTCGTAGTGTGATACTTCAAAACAAACTTTTTTTACCAATCGCAGAAACGCTGTGGCTGTTAAGCCGCGGCGACTACGTCAACGACGAATGTACATCACCAATGTCGGCTCCTTGTCTCGCACGCTCGGCGAGACGGAACGCGAATGAGGAAGCGGGGGCGGAAGTAGCTTGCAGGGTCGGATGATTTATGAACGTTTGCCGTGCTGTGGCCTGCGTATATGTGGCGCGTGTGTGTATGTGTGTGCATGATGTAAAATCTGTATATATATGTGTACATGTGTGTGTATGTGTGTATACATCACGACACAACGGTGTGACACGATGGCGAAGGTGAAAATATTGTTGGCGAGAATCGCAACGCGCTGACATACAACAGGCGACACGACAGAGCGGAGCGCATTTTGTGGTTGCCGTGGATGAATATACACAGTGAAAGCGACAGACGACGAATAGTGTGGCGATCATTAGCAGCGTTTATTAGTGAAAAGAGGGAGAAGTTGCATCGTGGCGCGCGCACAACTACGACGACGACGACGACGACGACCACGACCACGACCACGACCACGACGTTGACGTTCGTTGAATGTGTCCCGATGCTTGTCGCTGCAATGATGCGACAGTATGATCATTTTTGTTGACGAGTCGTCGAGTTCCACGATCAGGTGCGCCTGATATTCACTTAATCGTATCTCATCCGCGCGTTTATACTCACGTTGCTCTTGCTCTCGTCATCGCAACGTTTACTCTGCGCTCTTTACGCAATACGATAATTCACACGTTCTCGCGATTTTCGAGATTGCTCGAGAGATAGAGAAAAAGAAAGAGAGAGAGAAAGAGAGAGACGTCGATCAGCTGTTCTATAGGTGTTTTCCCACATATTCCTGCGCGATATCGAGCTGAGCGGAGATGTTCATTTCCCGCTAAATGCTGCGTCAACGCGCTAGTACGTGCAGGTGGGAAAAAAGTCACACGCAGAATAAATAAGAAAAAAAACATGTACGATTGAGTTGGAGTTTTAAAAGCTTGACACGCACATAGGGAACATGTGCAGGAGGTAACGTCGATGACGAGGATTATGACGAACAGCGTAAAGATACATCGACGTGCGTGCGACTGCGAGATACACCGTGTGAGTTCGTTATGTACATATGATTATCCGGGTTCATGCGTTCCCTTACTGTTAGCGGTGAGCAGACAACGACGGGCGCGAAAGGGAGCTCTCCGTCGGAGGAAAAGCGACGAACGCAGTCCCCGTCGTCTGTGACCGGCAGTGACGTCCAGGGAATGCCTAGTCTACACTCGCTCGTCTTACGACGAGCCCCGCTAATGGACATGGGAACCGCGACCAGTTCAGTGAATTCGGCTGGCAATCCTCCTGCTAAAGCCGGTCCGAAAAAAATCGACAAGGCGAAGCTTAATGGCCTCAGGTTGCCCTTGATACGTAAAGAATCCAGCGTGGTAAACCTCTCATTGACAGAGAGAACCGTACCAAGCAAAGAAGTGGACTCACCCCTTCTACGACCGGAGAGCAGTGTGAGCTTGGAAGCGCGTGGTGGTAGTTGGATGAGTCTGGGTCCTGGTGCGTTACGAAAGTGTGAGACAGCTGTAGGATTGAGCACCTCAGCCCTTGAAGGAAGACCCATCAATCGCAGCAGAGTTTGCTCCCGCTGTTCCAGTTTGTTGTCTCTGGCATCGAGCTCACGTTACAGCTTGGCCGCTGGCAATTTTGTTCCTGCTAGTTCACAACAAACAGTACGGATATTTTGTAAATTGTGTCTTGTCGATACTTCTCTCTCCAAAACATTTAAGATTGAGGGATGTGGTTGTTCCTATTGCAAAGATGTAAGTCAACATTTTCTCTAGGAGTTTGTAGTTGTATTTAAGGAAGCATATAATTTTTTTCTATTGTACATGAAGAAATACTCATGGTGTTTTTTTCTCAATCATTTTTAGTGCATGCGTGCCTATGTAGAATTTGAAATTGAGGAAGGTGCATATGAAATTAGTTGTCCTGATGCTCAGTGTGATCAAGGCGCTATATTGTCATTGACCGAGATATCAAGCCTTGTTAGTCCAGAACTTATGGAGAAGCATTGTAAATTTCGTTTGAATACAGGTAAGTATCTTTGATTCTATCATTTGATAATATATAGTTGTAATATAGGTTTCAACCTAAGATATTTTATAAAAACAAAAAAGTAATTTATAATCTGTATTTTGATAGTTGTATTTTGACAGTTAATATGCTTTGTGTGCAGATGTATCAATGGATAAGAGACGTACATGGTGTCCAAGAGCGGGTTGTGAAACAATATGTTCAATAAACAGCAACAGTGGAAGTGGCACTCCCTTGGGTCCTGTTCATTGTCCCAATTGCTCTATAGATTTCTGTTCAATATGTCGTGAGCCTTGGCATAATGGACCTTGTTCAGATCGTCCGACTTCAGGGTTAATTTTCAGTAGCGATCACATTAAATTTTGTCCCATGTGTTCTGTGCCGATAGAGAAGGACGAAGGTTGTGCTCAAATGATGTGCAAGAGATGTAAACATGTATTTTGCTGGTACTGCTTAGCATCCTTAGATGTGAGTACTTAAAGCAGCAAATTAACTAGTCGATTAACATTTCAAACTTCATAGATTTCATTGCTTTCTCTACTTGTGATTGGCCAGCACATACTAATGTCAAATTGATGATGTTGTAGGACGACTTTCTATTGCGACATTACGACAAGGGACCATGTAAGAATAAATTAGGCCATTCACGTGCATCAGTGATATGGCATCGAACGCAAGTTATTGGAATCTTTGCTGGTTTTGGCCTACTTCTACTTGTCGCATCACCCTTGCTATTATTAGCGGCACCTTGCATCGTATGCTGTAAATGTCGCGTTTGCGGTTCGTCTAGACTCGAACAGGAGGAAAGCGATGCGGCAACATAAAACCTTCCAAACGTTTTAATCGATTTTCTCGCTTTATTATTTCTGTCAACTAAAATAAACACTTTTCCTTAGACTTCTCTCTATATGGGAGTCTCAACTATTGGCAACTTATATAGATATACATTGCATTTTTGTGTTGTTAAGTTTATGTTTTATTTTTTTAATACGTTAGTAAAGTATATGAAAGAATATATGTATATGTATATGTGTGTGTATAACATGTATATATATGTATATATTTCTTCTCAGTCAAGCATATTGTGATTATCTATATATTTTATTTAGAACAGAATAACGTTACGTTTTTCATATAATTATAAAAAAATAATTGTTTTCCTGATATATATGTACACACTTATTTTTTTATGTATAGTCACTTAATATAATTTTTATATGATGATTAAGTTTGTAAAGGAATTTCTCTGAGACACAAGTGGTAACGATTATGATTCTTTCAAGAGTAAGAGTTTAATTATTTAAAAATACTCATGATTTTTTGTAAATGCATTCCAGAAATTTAGATATATATGTTGCTTTTATATATATTGCACACATCAAATTTATTATACTGCCGCGTGCTAATCAAGTATGTCCCATTAAATTTGTATATTAGTTTTTTTACTTTTTTTTTGTTAATTTTTTTACTTATCGTGAGCTTATTATTTTTGTTCTCTTTTAAAGTTACAATAACGATATCTGATTATTTGATTCTTTGATCTATGTAATATACAATAAAATAAATTACTTATGTAAATTTATGTACATCGTAAAACAGTGTATATCTATATGTGTGTGTGCGTGTGTGTCTGTGTGTGTGCGTCAAACTATTGTGCTCAGCTTTACATTTTTATTGAAAAAAAACCAGATCTTAATCGTGAAGTATTAGATTGTACAATATTCTTGTTACTTTAACTTATGGGTGCTTTCTTATTTACTTTAGTAATTTAATCTCGTATGTATATTACATGTACATTAATTTAGAACAAGTAAAAAAATAGTAAGTAAAAAGAAAGAGAGAATAACTATTATATAAAACTTATCTTGCACGATTATATGCATCTTATTATTGAAAATGTAAGAGTGTTGTTGTTGTTATTATGTATTTAACACGTTTGTTACATCGATCGATGTTTGAGCTGTGCAGTTAACGTTTGACATTAAGAATCTATAAATCAATATGTGCCATGTGATTGCGAGAAGCTCTGTGAAGTAGCACTCTTGAGATCTCGAAATCCACAGTGAAGCGAATTTGCACCAAAACGTGTTAACTACATTCACAATAATCACCTTATTATTGCGTAAATAAATAACTTAGATTGTGAAGTATCACGAATAATACAAATAATCAATTTTGGACAATAGCTACATATGGTATTTCTCCGAAAAACAGGTTCTTATTGCAAATATAATACTAAATATAAAAATATCAAGCAAATAACAAGAAAAAAATAATTATTCATGTGATTAAATACGTATGTGGTATTTTGTACATATAATATTAGCCGCTTAAGATAAAAAAAAAAAAAGAAAAGAAACGGAAAGATTATACTTGAATGTTCGATGTATTTCTTGCATGTAATGCAGTACAGAGACAATTTCGGCAGACAGTGTTACGTTACATGATATATGTGTGTATATATATATAAGTTATACTGCATACGCCGATTTTGCTCTTTTACGTCCAAAACTTGTTAAGAAATATCTCACTTTGTTGTATTATTAATATTATATGTAAATATAAATATGGAGACACATACACGCGTACGTGTGTATGTATAATTATGCATTTGAGTGGGTGTGCACCCGTGTGTCAAAAATAAAAATTAAGCGATGAAAGAGAATGTTGTACATCATATATTTATATTTCTCTTACACACTTTTACCGGATTTCTCAAAAGTACATTATTTATATAATTTTTTGTGTTATACGTCAAGTGAAAAATAATGACGCCCACGTAAAACACATTTCAATTTAGGCTCTTGCGAAAACACACGTTAAATATTTATGAAGTGTATATATCTATAATCGTCTCGAGTATAGAGAAAGAAATTGCTCAAGGTCTACCAATCAATATCGATGACGTCAAAACCGAGAAATGTAGCATAAATTATTTCTGCAGTTCGCGTCTAGAGTGCAAGATTTTAACTGAAAAAAGAATAGAATTTCGTGTTTATGTTGAATATTTAATAATTTTATATTTGAGAGAGAGATAGATAGAAAGACGCGTTATTTTTAAACCTTAGTTCAGAGTAGAATGTGTATTACACATATACATATTTTTTTGTACCAATGGAAAGATATCTCAGAGTCACAGGAGTAGATATGTTAAAACTGTCCCGTTAATTCAACGAACTTGTTTGACTAGCAGAAAGTTCTAAAGAGAGAGGGTATTACCAAACTTTTACTTTTTCTTGCTACTATGATAATCGTATAAAAACATCGAGAGCGCCCGTGAACGGCTTAATGAGGACATCTTTTTCAAAGAAGATATTTCAGATATTTCAACGAAGTTCATAGATCTTTGTATAAAACATACGAGATGTACACACAAGAGTAGTGTCTTATATGCACAAACTGTTTCTATATATATAGTGACATTTAAAAAGAAAAAAATTTGCACAAACAGCGCTGTTTTGTTTCTTATATTTTTCATATTTGAAGGTTGAAATATTTTTGTCTGCTTATTTTTGAAAAGAAAAAAATAATTAGGAAAATACAAAATACGACAAAAAAAATTTAAGTAACTGTATTTCTCCGATAAAATTGTAACTTGTTTACTAAGATTAGTGATATCTATCAAATTCTCATTTCGATAATATAGGTGTAATAATCAGTAAAATAGGATCAACTGTAAGAATTAACCGATAATGATACACTACGTATATAAAACGCTACATAGCATGTAATTAGATTTACTTTTTCACATGGTTCAATGCAGACATGTATAATTATAGAACAGAAATATTTAATTATCTTACGACGCTAAGAAAAGTTTATTTACAAATTCTTGAGTTAAAAGAGATAATAAATTTTCGCATTTCCAAATACAGGTGCAGATTTACTACTATTATCTAAATCATTTATAAGGCACTTTGAGATTACGACTTCATTTTAGTGAAACTTTTATTTGATCAGCAATAAAAAAAACAACGTTTCGGACTGTTTTACATTAAAACGTCGTTTTACGGTCACAGCGATTTATCTCTAATTCTAAATGGACAAAGGATTATCGGCTCGCATAAATGCAATTTTAATAAGAAAATAAATCGTTGCTTTACTGTGAACCAGTACCAGTTTATTTTGTTTACTACATAAATTTTTTCCATACGAAAGTATTAAGGAAGAAAGGATAAAAATTAATCGGAATGAAGATTCGCACCTGAGAGAGATACGTTAGATAACTGGTGGAATTTCGCACGACCGAGAAGAAACTCTGTTCGTTAGATCTTCGAAAATTTGCGTGCTCAACAATTTACACGTGTTATCTAACGCATCACGCTCGCCGACGTTGACAAAACTAGATTAGATTAGGAGATGATATACATTCTACTATAAGAACAATAAGTCTGTAGTGTTCCTAAAAAGCTGCGGGAGCAGATAAAGGGTAAGTATATATGTGTACACGTACATATATATATATATATATATAAAATACAAATTAATAATATACAAGCATTTGTTAAGAAATAAGAAAAACATGTAGATATACATATTAGTAAAATTGTAAAATAGTTAGTGTTTCAAGAAAAAACGTGAGATTTTACATAAACTGTAAAGTAAAATCGAAAGAGCAATATATGTTAGAAGAAGAATGATGATAGTTTCTGCCAGACGAATGGATTACTTGAGGAGACCTTTTGCCTTAAACAGATCCCTCATCAATCCTTTCAGATATCCTATCTCGCGCTGCAGATCTTTTACTTGAGTTTTTAGTTTCTCATTATGATCCGCGAGCTCGCGTTCTTCTCCCTGGATTTCTTTGATCTCTTGCTTCTTTTTTTGTCTATAACGCGTAGCCGCGTTTTTATTTTGTTCCTTCTTACGCACTTTCTTGTCTTCGAGAGATGACCGGGAATACGGTTTATGGCGATGCTTTGAAGAATCGTAAGCCGATTGTTTCGAACTTTTTCTCTCAGACTCGAGACTCCAATCGGGATCGTCGGTGGAATCCTCGGTTGAGATGCAACTGCTGCCGGAGCTAACACATGGGCTCGACGGTGACGGCAAGTCTTTAGCATGCGTGCGAACGTACTCATCCACCACTGCCAAATCGCTCGCGACATCGCCACCGAACGGACTCAGCGATATGTTTTCGGTGTTCCATTCACGCGGCGCTTCATTTGCGTACAACGACTCTTCCGTCGTTGGAATGTTATACAACGGTTGAGTGTTGGTAAAGTCTAGCTGCACAGGCTGTAGTGTGACCAGCAATTGCGTATCAACGTTAATTGCTTTATGCGGCGGTGATTGAGGAGGAGTAAGTGTCGACGAGCTGATCGGTGGAACGATCTGATGGCAAGCCTCGACATCTCCCAAAACAGTTTCGAATTCTTGCAAGAGAGTTTGTGTGTCATCTTGCTGCTGTTGCGCTTGATGTTGCTGCTGTTGCGTTTGATGATGTTGCTGCTGTTGCTGTTGTTGCAGTTGTTGTTGTTGTTGCTTTAAAACAGTTGGATAAAGTATCAACTGTTGTGAAGCTTTAACTTGGCTGATCTCCGAAACTGGAAGTTGCTCGAATATGGGCAGGTCTATTTTTTCTTCCAGCCAATCCGAGAAGGGTTCTGCAAGCAAAATTAACGGGAATAAATTTGATTAGTGCGGCAGACAATTGTTCACGCGCGCTCGGACTTTCGCGCGCGAAACCGCCTGCGTAAATATTATTGCGCAATTTCTTCGTGTAGGATCGCGACACACGCGGCTAACCGCGGCGCTATAGATCGAAATACACTCGTCCTATTTCTAATTGACATCGCGTATCAGTTCGCGCGTTCGAACACGCAGATAGTTTCTCGCGATATTCACACTCGTTTGGTTTGTTGAACAAATCACACATTGGCGATATTATAATTTCCTGGTGCGCGCAATATTATTGTTATAGATAACACAAGACGCAATTTGCATGTTTTTTTAGAAACGACGGCATGTGAGTGATAAATATGCCACGTCGGGGAAATGATCGATCTCTGTATTTTCCGTAATATTAGTCTTTGTGTTTACCTTATAATATATTCTAAAGATTACATTATCCATCTCTTTCATGTATCATCATCATCATGTCGCAGAAACGATCTACCGGGTTTTCCGTAACGTTTCTTCCTTACTTATTAACAGCGTACTCTCGACACATCAAGAGGAAAATCCATTTTGTATATCGAACGAACTTAATGATATCTTTACACATATAAATCAAAGAATTTGATGTCGTTATATAATAGTAAAAAAAAAAAAAAACAATTCCGATAAGTCTTGAGGATTACTAATAGTTAACAGTACTTTACTATCGTAAAACTGTTGCATGAACAACGAGTAGGTGTGGCATGATATTGAGATATATATATGTACATATATACGCGATTTCATGGACGTTACTGATTTAACTAGGAAAACAAGTTCCTCATTTGCAATCTCCTCAACTTGTAATGAGACCGACTACTGCAGAGAACGATTTGCTACTTAATATGCAAAAAAGCAATGCTTGAAAAAGAAAAAAAAAATGTTTTCATTATTATCGCCGTGTAATTGGCCTTGCAGAATGTAACAAATAAATTTCAAAACTATGTATTCTTTCTGCTTCCGTATCAATATCACATCCGAAGATAATAGTTAGCTGATCTCTCTCTATCTTTGAATCGCGAATATTCTTTTCGCACAGTTTTTATAATTTTCCCATTCTCTAAAAGAGTCGTGACCTATTTTCTTACGAAACTTTGATCTGCGTCTATTGGTTGTTATCTTCATTTAAATACAGAGGGCAGAAGGTTAGATAAGAACTCATCTGTATTCGGAAGTTATGTGTGTGTTAGCAACAAAGAACATCTGAAAAGATTTGCAAATGATGGTAAATTGCACTACTGAATATTGATTCATAGCTATATATCAATTCGATAAAAAAACGCACATCTATTTGGAATTTTGCATTTTTATGCAGTATTTTTTTTAAGTGCGTGCCAATCGCGCAAACACCAAGCAAGATTATTGTTTATTTTTGTTTTTTACTGTAATTTTATATTTTCTATTGAAAAAAAAAATAATAATATTGTCTAATGTGTACCGCGTTTCAAATACATATATATGAATGCAGTTATAAGTATTAATTAATGATATATCTCTTTTGCATGATCTTATTATACTTTGTGAAATAGTTTTTTTTTTTTTTACAACGAGAAGTAATTGACTTCTAATAACATGTTGAAATGTAGGACAAATGAAAAGTGCGATCAACGCATAGCGGATTATTTAAATAATTTGCACGCGAGAACAAGAAGAAATGATCTCGTATAGAAATGATTATAGATCACAGAGGAGGCATATGTTTAAAAGTTTACTTGTGAAACATATAACATATGCATGACTGCTACTGTTGACGTATTATCGAGCGTGCGATTCGACGTATTATCTTTTATTAAAACTGGTGGACTGAGAGTCTGACGTTTTCCGTTATCAGACACTAATGAGACTTGTCTCAGTGTGCAAAAATGTTTCTCGACGATTTAACAGTGTCAATGTATATTTGAGTCTTGGCAACAAATTTCAACTACAACATTTCCTAGAAAAGAATCTAAAATCTTAAAAAGAAAACAAGAATTTCTAGCTTTTTGCCAAGTTCAGACAATCTAAGAAAACGTATGTGAGCGAGAGATCAAGATGTTCCATAGAAATTGCTCATTAAGATATTAAGTTTTGGAAGTCGATGAATAGTAAACAACGCAAATGCCGTTCAACAAAAATTAAGAAAACAGGAGTGGCAATTTGTGTTTCTTTTCTCACATATGTTCTTGTAAGACATATACGTATATACTTCTTGCCTGTATTTACAATGTAACTGGATAACAGTTGTGTTGTATCCCTCCCTCTTTCTTCCCTCCGTGTGGGATATATAAATTTTCTCACTTATGCGAGACGATATCGAGAGCGGTGAAAAAAGTGGGGGTAAAAGGAAACCTACCGTTGTAACATAGAGCAGCCATGGCTATCTATCGCGGCTCGTTGTTTTCCTCCTTTTTAGTTTGACGGGAGGAGGGAGATCGAGTCGGATTGTATTTAACGTAGCTGTTTGGGAGAGGTCGATGATTCCAATGTGATCGTTCCCTCGATAGCGCCGATGTAGCGTGCAAATTTGCTATGAGAACGAAGAAGAATGAGAAGAGGGAAAAGAGAGAGATGAATAACGCGATCCTCCCACGTGCAACCACAACAGATTCGGTTTGTAGTCAGCGTCTTTTGACAAGCTTCTGGGAGTTGACGATGATCTCTCGATTCCACGTGTATCGGTATGCGAACTGCATGCTATTATATAACATTAGCACACTCCACCATCGAGATGCCGGGTTGTAACGGGTTGACTGTAGAGATGCCAGTCTTGTAAGGTTACCGACGTCGCGTCTCCGTTTCGGTTAGGGCGCTAGTTGCCCATGCAAAGATCGTTCACGTGTTCCGCCGGAATCGGCGATCCTGCGAACTCCGCAGATGTCTCCCGATAAATCGCGTCGCGTTTTCTCTGGACGGTAACAAACGTCGGAGGTCGAAAACTAGCGTCGAATTCTATTGTCCCTGCGTCGCCGGGATGATCGTCGTGTGGCAAAACCCGTCACGGAAATGCCGAATCTTGAGTTTCCTTCTTGCAACACGCCGCACGGTCGTTAGTTAACACAAACACGTGCTTCCTCGCTGGGCAAACCTCGAATACTAACGAAACCACGGAAAAAGACCACCTATCGCAAGCGTGCGTCGTTTCGCTACACTTCTCCAAAAAGAGTGCGTGCGCAAGAAAGGTATACTGTCCCACACGGACTCGTCGTCCGATTTATTTGATAAAACTTATGAAAGAACGGTAGGGGGTAACCGAAAGCCGAAAAATACGTATTCGTGAGAAATCGGCGGACTTCGGAAACGAGATGTATCGAAATTCACGCGAGTGTCACGAGGTAGGGAAGGATTATACGGTCACAATAGCCAAGACACACTGACAGAAGACGACGAGACGGTTGCGAAGCCTGCACATAGACAGCGGACAATTAGATACTGATGTAGCACGACAGCTCAGCAAACGGCGATCGCACAAATCGTGCTTTTTGCTGGCCTGCATACTGCTACCAGCGGAACCACTCCTGCTTATCTTTGGACTTTCCCCTCTGCCGCCCCTACTCCCGTCTTCTACAATCTCTTGCCGCGCTGACACCGTCGTCACCCCCCTATCGGCCTCCAAGTTAAACCCATTTGCGTAGAGGTTAACCAGTTTGTCCCACTCTCTTTTGCAGAAAAAAAGGAGAGGAGCGACCAGAAGTGAGAAAGAGAGAGAAAGAGTGAGAAAGGGAAACAGAAAAACGCGTGTATGCGAGCCGCGGCAACGAGCAAGAATGAAAGCGATACACGGGATACGAAATCGCAGCGCGAGAACGAAAATACCAGTTTTCACATTTTTTTTTTTGCGCAGTAGAAAAAATGCGAAAAGTAGGCGATTCTTATAGTGCGCATTCACGCGCGTCCCGCCCTTTACCAATAGACTTGTTCCTTGCTCTCGATTGTATATTTATGCGCGCGCTAAGATTGCAAAGTATCTCACAACTAGCATAAGGCAACTTAACTACTGTGCATCTCGCTCCTTTAAAAACATTTTATATTATTGTGTCGCTGATTTATATAACACGCGACACCGCGACACCGCTATTAATGTATATTTACATTTTTTACCATCGACTTTAATTAAAATCACCACGGGAATCGAGTTTTTCTAATGTTCAGATGTGATAACTTGATGAATTGAGCGGTCTATAATTATTAACATAATTATATTCTTTTTTGCAGCAATTCTATGTAACACGCCACAATTATCTCACGTACAAAGATTGTACCTATAGATATTTACGCGTTACTGACTTATAAAAATACAATCGTAAACGATAAACATATTGTAGAATCTGTCTCTCTCCCCCCTACACTCAAGCTGATATTGAAATTATCAGATAAATGGTGCGTTGTTTGTTTGTTTGTTTGTTTTACTTAACGTGAAAATGATAAACTTTTTGTTTCCCGCTAATTTTAGCAAATCAATACTCGTTATTGTGCGAAGTGTATTTTTCTCAACCCGAGAAATATCCTTATCAATGTTTGTACGCGTGATACCGAGAGTAAAAAAAAAAAATAATAATAATTTTGTCAAGGATACGAGTCGTTAACACTGTTTCAGACAATATCGAAAAACAAATTTTTATGGAAAAGCTTTCAGTGTGCGTGTGTCACCATCTAATAACATGGATTTGTTTCATTTTTTGCATATTAAAATTTTATCACATTCTTTATGAGATTAAACAAGTTTTGTTTTATATATTTGAAGTTTAGAATATCATTTATAAAAGTGTATAAAGATATATTTAATATTATACTTAATATGGCAAAACAAATTATTAATGTTCTACAAAATGTTTACCGAAGAAACAGAGACTTTGTAATAGTTGTTACTTCTACCACCGCTAAACAATATAACAACTAACGTAAACAATTTTGAAATTTAAAACTGCTTCTATTTCAATGTGTGACAAACGAGAGTATGATAGAAGCGAATTAATAGCTGCAAATTAATGAACGTTAACGAGATAGAAAAATTTAAAATAAATACAGCAATATACCAACATTTAATTTGCTCTAATTACTTTCGAAACTTTAAAATTACTTTAAAGTTTGTTTTTCGATATTTTAAGTATAAAAGATAGAAAGTTACTGTTTCAGTTTCGTTATATTCCAACTTGTTATTATTACTGACTTTTCCTCACATAGATAAGAACCTGAAGAGATAAGACCATATACAAGATTTAAAAATTCTCTTATGTGTTGATTATATACTACAGACATGTTATATGTGCATTTTATAGTTGATAATATAAGAGAATTAACCGTTCTCAACTGCGTTTGTTGTGTACGGCTAAAATTACGGCAGTAATCGTAGTCACAGCACAGACCAAGCTACCTAATATGCGCAACCAATTAACAGTTAAAATTACGAGCTATTTTTTTTCTATGAGATGGGTTACTGCCGAGATCTTGCAGACGCCTATTGTATACAATAAGCGTATTTCGTCAAACATCTAGATGCTAAGAGAGCAGAATTCTAAGAATTAAAACTTCATAATTTGTTTTTTTTTGTTTGAGATATATCATCGAATCGGGATGCTTATACATACAAAGTTAACAAAAACTAACAAGAACAATCATATCTTCAACAAACGTACCTTCTTTGATCCATTCGTCCAGCTCATCCAAAAGCTTCCTGGCCACTTGTGCGCGGGAAGGATTGTCATCGTACATAACGGGCTCCGCAGCATTTTCCGGAGCACTCTCTACAGACTTATTAAGTAAAAACCAATCGTCATCAATTTCAAGCGGCGGTGTCCCGGCAGGGGACACCGGCTCGTTCTTCCAATTCCACATCTCCTGATCCAAATTGGACATTTTCCGTGCAAATCCAATCGAAGGGCACTAAAGAATGATGAAAAGAAATGTGTGTCGACGTAGCGACGTAGCTCGTGAAGAGCGCCATATTGGCTCTGAAAAATAAACAATTCTTTATTAATAACACAATTTTTATATAAAAGAGAATAAATTTTGTCTGAGTCTTTTTGTTTTTAAGGAAACTGTGTATTTTAAAAAAACACTTTCCAAAAGAGGTTATTAAATTTCTTGTACAATAAGCGAGATTTGAATAAAACTAAATTTATCGTATTGACTTCTTATTTATATAATCAGGAAGCAGAGCCAATATACTATGCACATACAATATCATTATTACATTTATTATTATTATCCTTTTGTGAACTGACATTAGTCTTCCAGACTCATACAAAACTTTCAAACCAATGTAGTAGATAATTTTTTTAACGCTTATATCTTCTAAACTACTAGAGATTTTTTTAAGTTTTTTTTACTAGACGCAGAATTGTTCAAACTTTCGATTAAAAAAAAAAAAAAAATCATTTTTCACAGAGATATTCGAGTGAGTCTTTCAGACCCAGTCTGTCCAAGTAATAGACTGTTTGTGAAGTCTGTCTAGGAAGGTTTATTATTATTATCAATGTCTGAACCTGGCTATAAATGAAGTTGTAGACAATTAAGAGCTATGATAAAAAGCTTAAAAATAAGTGGTTATAATTTTGCGTATTGAAATGACATTTGAAAACCTGAACAAGCAGCTTGTTGCGCAACTTCCGAATTTAGGAACCGGAAGTCGCAGTTCGACGCTCACGTCATCAAACTTATCCACACGGAAGACAAAATTTTTTTCCGAGCGTCAAATTGCAGAATTATGTGCAAATAATTTTGTGTCGCGTCATGACGCAACGCACGGCTGTTATCTGGATATAAGATCTATTGGCGGATTCGAAGCGAGCAATACCCGAACGCGAATTTTCACTCGGCGTGTCAACATAATTGTTGATTGATCAGCGAAAACTCTATAATATGATGATAAAAGATACAATTTTGTAGAAAGTCACAAAAATACGTAACACGATGACTCACACAAAATGGCCACGCGTTTCTTTGTAACTCACGCGCAGACACACGCGTCGGGAAAAGCAATCGTTTTGCACGATGCAAATGCGATCAAAATGAATTACTTACTCCATGATTATTTATTAGGACGTCGGCACACTTGCGTGTGCAAGTTCTTCGTTGAACTATAGACTCATCTTGCTCGTATATTGGAACACTGAGAAAATTCGGACGTCTTCTTTACAAGCTTCATGGATGAGGAATGTAGCGTTGCCTTTCGTCCGAGCTTCGATCCGTGCAGTCACGTGATCTTTCCCTCTACTTGACCTACACTCTCCGAGCTGCGCTAACGCGTTTTTACGTATTTTTCCTTCCTTATTGTTCGTTAAATGCGGAAGAAGGACAAAATGACGATTTTAATACGTATTTTGGTATCCATGTAAGCCTCAACACTACATCAACGCAGATTTCATATATACAGATTTCATATGTATATATTTCATATGTACGCAATGATCAGACAGTTTTGACAATATAATGTGTGTGCGTATACACACACATAGTACATGTAAATACATCTTAGTATAACGACTCAAGAACTGACTCGTGCGTATTAAAATTCCGAGAATTGAATAATCGATTCGCAGGTTTTGTCAGTTCGTCGCAATTGCGAAAGAAGCCGTAACACCATGATGGTTTTGGATTTCATTTAAAACTGTTATAACTGTCTACATTGCAGAAACCGCAAAACACGAGACCTGAAATTTGAAACGTACACACGCTCAGACAATATAAACTGGTTATAAGCGGATATGTTGGAGCCACTAAAAAAATTTATACTCGGCAAATTGCAAAAGCATGTAAAAATTAAATAACATAGTTTGAACGAATCAAAATATATTATTGCTTTTCGCAAGTCACACCTGAACATCACTTTGTGAAATGTGCATGCCGTGTGATGCGCGTTGCTAAGAAGTTTCCATATACATTACTTTCGACTCTCTCGATCACATGCCCGAAAAAAGTGAAATAGGAGATCAGTCAATCGCAAATAAACAAGCGATTTTGTCCTGATTTTTGGTACTCTTTTGTTTACACCAGACGTGTAATTTTACGGAACGGAATTACTTGTACTCTGATTAATTGCCTTTTTACTATAACTCGTTTTTATTCCATTTTTGTAAAATAAAAAAGAGTCATGGAGCGTGTGTTGTAATTTATTATTTGTATTGAGATAAACGCGTGTTCTTTTGTAATTCTCGCGTAATATAAATTTCGTAAGCCGCGAGTTATGTTCGCGAATGCAAAAGAAGAACTTATATAATTATATTAAAATGTAATATATGTCTAAAATATAATATACATATAAGTTTTATATAATTAATAACGGCTACGAAGAAAAAGGAAGGCTGCGCATGCGCACTGCACATCTTGCGATCATACGACATGTATGCGACCTTGTGTATGTGCCGTCTGCTCATTGTTTACGTACATCTTCGTTAAATTCTAGTGATAAAGATTAAAGAGTTTCATTCTCAGTGTCTCTCTCTTCCTATCTCCATACGCTTATGTAACAATTTTAAATTCACAAATAGTAGTTAGTATTTGTGAAATATAGATAGTACAAAAAAAAAGGAGCAAACTGCTTCGTGACGTATGTATATGTTATACATATTACTTGCATTTTCTTCTCATTTACGTCTCTCCGCTCCAAAATCTCTAATTTTCTGTATTGGTTTTCTTGTATTGTGTCAAGTGCTCGAAGTGTGAAATATATGTATACAGGAAATCATTGAAGTACACTCTAAAAGAGATGTTCACTCTATATATACACACAGGTAATCTCATCGCAATCGTCGTGTTCTTGTCGTATTCTTTGGCCACGTTGTTTGATCTCCCGTTGTTGCCCGCTTTATCAATGAGTGCGAACGCCAGAGAGAATGACAAAATGTCGATTTTCGAAGACATATCTACACCGTTTGGTGTGCCATTGCGTGGAATATATAAACGGTAATTTCTGGGTAATACTGTGTTGACTCTTAGAACAGAGGGATGTAATAATATTTATTATATCGCTATGTTACAGGAGTTACGGTCATACAGTAATAAAGGACAAATTGCCAGTGATACTGACGAATATCATTGATCATCTTTGTAAAGACAAAAAATCCATTATTTCTTTATATGGTGAGGTAATCCCATAAGCAGTACTTTTGCTGCCATCCTCTTTCTTTCTTTTTCTCTGTCAAAATACAAAGAGCATATAATAATACGATATTATTATTAAATTACAGAATGCAGAAAAAGATATCAAACAGATCATAGGCTTTATAAGTCAGTTAAAAAATGAAATAGCCACCAACAAACCTCTGAGACCTATGCGCTTAAATAGCAAAGAGGTCGGTAACGATGCAGAGGAATGGAATAAGTATCTAGAATACAGAACACAAGTAGAGGGTGAAGTGCCAAAATGGTTCAGTACAATCTGGTTATATTGCGAATGCTATATGTATCGTGTAGTGGCTCAAGAAATAGGTTTGACGTAAGTTTTATTATGTATCAAATACGATATGCATTGTGTGTGTGTGTGACATGTAAAGCACAGATTTTAAAATATCTGTATTTTCTGAAACTAGGAGCACATTAACTAATTATGATGTATTCGGACCAATTAAGCAACATACCTTTTTCTCTGGTATTAATTTCATGACGACTCTCGCTGTATATGTAAAAAGTATATGTGATAGAAAAGAATATACAGAAGCAAAACAGGATTTTCTGAAACTGTTAAAATTAAGTTTGTGGGCTAATAGGTTGGCTAACATTTTTTTATATATCTTTTACGTTATACATTTATGAACAAGCAATAATGTGTTATACGACTTATAGATATTGTGATGGATCCGTAAGCGCAGGAATTCCTGCATCCAGCGAGTTCGACTCCAATTCGAGTTTCTCTCCGTTCGATGTAGTAGAATCTTTTAATGAAAATATATTAGTAAACGACTGGGAATCTGTGTGGCACATCGTAAACAACACAATAATGGAAAATGCCGGTGATATTCACATAGTACTTGATAATTCAGGATATGAACTTGTCGCCGACATGTATTTAGCAACATTTTTGAGTTGCTTTGCGCCTAAATCCAAGATAACGTTTCATGTAAAAAAATATCCATGGTACGTGAGCGATGTAACGCCTTACGATTTTACTTGGACAATGGACCAAATGCGTCGAGTGGACGTGACTTCAGAAGATTTATCAGAAAAGTCTAATTCTGAAAATAGGACAATATTGCAACACTTGGTCGCTGTATTTAATAGGCTATTGTCTTCTGGAAATTGGAGTGTCAAGGTACATTTCTTGTCAACTTTTTCAGATATAATAAAATAAAATTAAATATAATTTACATTAATTTTATTGTACAGGCGGATAATTATTGGACAGGACCATATGATTTTAAGGAAATGAAAGAGAAAGGAAAAGACCTATATGCTCAATTGTCCAATGCGACATTAGTGATATTTAAAGGCGATTTAAATTATAGAAAACTTCTAGGCGATATTAATTTTGAGTACACTACAAGCTTTAAAGACGCATTGGGAGATTTTCAACCTACAAATATCTTAAGCTTGCGCACCGTGAAATCAGATGTTTGTGTTGGATTGTCACAGGGCGTAGCTGAAACATTATTCGAAAAGGATGAACATTGGATGAGAACTGGACAATATGGTCTTATTCAAGCAATTGTAATTAAATAAATATAATTATCTCTACGTATTCCTCTTTAAAATGACGAAAAACTTGTTGATTTTAAAACATTTTCTGTGAAACAAAATATAATTGTAAAAATTATAATGTTGTCTAAATTAAAGAGAAAGAGAGAGAAAAATATGGCACAAAAAGAATATAAATAAATAATATATGTATAAAATCTTATTTATATATAAGTGTATTGTAATATATGATAATTATATGTAAATTGAACTTTCTTATGAAATGTGATTAATATATAATAAAACTTAATAACGTTTTCTCTTTTATTTCTCGTTTATTTAACTTTAATCGACGGTATATTACACGATACGTGTGCACATAAAAGTATATAGAGCGAGTCTGTAAAAGTGTATGATACTATATTTACAATTACTTAAAGTTATAAAATTGAAGAGTGCCTTTTTTGTGTGTTTCAATATGTGTGATTTGACATTAAAACAGAATTTGATATTTCGATGGACAAAACATTCACCTCATGTACTATTTCGTGGAAGCTTGGCTTCCATAGTTTCTCGAATGGCTTAGGAACAATATCTCATTCTACCTTGTAAAAAACCTTCTAACAAACAAATAAGACTGTTACGTTTATCTTCAGCACGTTCCATGCCGTATAAGTTGTCCGTTCCAACTTATATGCTAAAACTGCGTATTTATAATCTTATATTGCGTGAGTTTCTACCATCAAAAAGAAAAAAAAAAAATTATAAAATAATTTCATAACATTAATCGAACTGTAACTAGTCTATCGTATCGTCTAGCACATTGTTTAGACCACATTGTTTCCTTTTATGATATTTGCATTCTTGCAGAAGAAAAATTATTTTGCGCGCGAAAGAGTAACCGCGGCATATAACACGATAAGTAGTTTTAAAGAAAACAGCTTGTATAATACTTTGCATGGAGAGTATATATTTAACTATTAAATTACAATAAAATTCATTAATTTTTATATAAATAATATTTAGTAATAGAGTGTAACTAATAATATATAAACTTGGTATGTTTTTCTTGTTTACTTCAAATCTGATCTGTGTACTGCCACATGTGGTAATACTGTCAGTACAATTTTTTTACATATCAGAAGACGTTGTAACAAGATAAGATTTATATAAAGTGAACATTTATGTAAGAAATAGTGCAAAACATTTCTTACACACACGAGTGTTAATATGTAAATAATTGCTAAGAATGTGGCACTTTATTCAAGGTTTGCCATGTATGTCTGTGAGTTTACGTGTGTAAAATCATTTCTAATTCATCTACATAGGTAATGTAAGAAATAAAAGTCACTATAGAGTTAAAAAAAAAAAAAAAAAAGTTCTTTTTGTTTTAGAAAAGAATCGAATATGTATGCGTGTCTGTGTGTGTGTTTGTGTGTATATTTAATATCAATATAAAATATTCAAACAAAACAATTGAAATTAATCGTGGATGCAAGTATCATACGTAACAAACGGAGGCACGTTTATACATGTTATTAAAAAAAATTAAAGTTTAAAGAAGCATATATGTACATACTTTATATAATATTATATGTTTCAATTATGGCTAAAACAAAAGATGTACCCTCTTCCTCAAAGTGTTTTTAATTTTTTTGCCGCTCAACATCTATTTCGAGCCATTAGCAGTCCATCTTTTTGCATCTCACATTGTATTCGCGAATTAAAAAATTCGTAAACACGAAATCTCAATAAACTCCAGACAAAAATTATAGAATTTTATTTATCAATAAAATTCTTTTCTGTCTATTAGGGTTCCCACAGCATAAAACGCGCATTCATACTTTCGTTACCTTCGCACAATATTGCAATATGCGATCATTTTTATTTTTATTCAATTAGCATGTAAAATAATCGAAAAAAAAAAAAAATTAAAACAAATGTCTCGTGTAATCGAATACACAGATTGTTTGGTCTGAACGATCTCATCATATAACAACAATTGTGTCTATTTCGCGTATAGTAACTGGGAGACACATGCAAAATTTGTAATTTTATTATTCACACTAGTATCCAACATTTATTCCGTAACCATATAACTTATAAAATGTATGTTACTTGGTGAATGCAGCAAATACGGCCCAAAGCACTGGGTTGGCATTACGTTTAGCAGCTTCCGCCTCGTAATCGAGCTCTAATAACGTTCGTACTCTTCGCATCGCTACCTCGTAATCGTCGTCCGATAATGGCGCAAATGCATTCTCTAATACGTCGGATGCATGAGCTAAAATAACTAACGCTAACGTTCTTCTATCCATGCGAGCAGCATCATTCACCCAGCGTCCTAATACAGCTTCTTGAATCTGCAAGACAAAAGCAACACATGTAGCAAAACATGTGCTATCGTTCTCTATTCACATATTATGTAACGAAATACTTGAGCAATATCTGTCGGTTCGTGTTATGTAAAGCTTAGTAATTTGCTCAAGTATGTTTTTTCTATAAATTTTATATGCTTTTATTTAAATAATTTTACGTGTATACACTTTACTATTTGTATCTCACATATGTAATATATGTATACACGCACACATATACATATAATTTGTGAATTGTTATCTGTTTCACTCCTACGTAAGTGTTAATCAATGTAGGTAAAGCGTAAAGAGATAAGATATTATTCTTTTGCAAATTTATAATGTGACAGTAATATACATTAATGTGTATTATATTTTGTTTTTGAGAAAGTATCTTGAGTTTAAATTTGGAAAATTACTTAAAATATTTATACTTTGTCATGACCTCTATAATAGTCTCTCGTATATGTTGTTGAATATATCTTTCTCTGATATTACGTAAAAGCCAGTATGTGTCATCAGTTACATGATAATGTGTATATAAATACTCATTGATACAAAATCATTAAATATAAAATTTGACATATATACATATATTTGTCAAGTTTCTTGATGATTCAATATATGAGACATCACTAATAGTTTACCTTCTTTACAAGCCGACTTTTGGCAAGATTATCAGTGAGGGGATGAGTGGTCATATCAAACAGTAGGAAATTTTGTTTTTCTGTAGTTAAGACACCTTTTTCGACAAGGTTCTTCGCTAGTCGTTCTCTGACGTTTTTCAACTGATACCTTAATTTTAAGGGGTTCCATGTTTCTCCTGTAAAAAAAAATTATAAAATATTTAAATACATGTACACACATAAAAATCTGTATATAAACATCTAAATAAACTAACCACTGAGATATTCTATCCAACTTGATACAGTCTCAGGTGGGTCTGTATCTTTCAAATGTTTTAAAGCTTCATCTAAAAGTACATCACCAGTAGGCGCGTCGTTTTTTAAGAGAAGCTTTCTTGCCAACAAATTCTTCTTGCGCATACCAGCTTTTTCCAGCTCGACTCTACCTCGGAAGCCAAGTTCTGCTAAGATACATCCTCTCAATCCCGAACTTATACAATCGTTCCAGAAGGATGTGTATCCCTAGGAAAGAAAGAAACCAGTTGTCAACAATATGACATAGGGCAACCCGATAAGATCCTCTTTGAGACATAAACAAAAACCTCTTTGTCCTTTAAACCGAGCAGTAGAACTTCTTCCATAAGTGTCAGACGTGTCTCTTTGTCGGAATCCTCGTCGACGTTGCAATTACAATTGAGATCCTTCTGGGACGAGCAATCTGTGTCCGGACTCTGACCGGACAGTTTGTCGTTGTGACCAACGAGATCGGAGTTTGAGCCATCCTGGCCGAGACCGCTGCCGTTGCTGCCGCCGCTGCCGCTGTTGACCACACGTCGTCGTTGCACCAGCCCGTCACCGCGATTCATCGTGCGTTGCAAGTATTAACGTACGACGGGCCGCTGCCACTTGGGAGTTACGTCGCGTATTTGATACGTGTCAACTGTATCGTGCGGTGGTCTGATGCTTGTCGTCAAGAATTGTCAGATGTCACAACGGTATTACAACGATTTAGCAGGAGCATCTATCGTGCAATAAACACTGTGCCGTTGACGTTTATACCAAAATGACATGTCTTCTCTCCAAGATGGCCAAGGCTCACTTTCTTCCACCTTTCGTCACTATCTCGTTGCCTGCAGCGATCACTGATACGGCGCGATATGGACGTTACAAACGCGACACGAAAAAACGGAAAGACCGACGGGGACGAGGAAAAATACGTAAAATGGCTAAAACTGCGTCACTTTTGTTGCTTTATCTGTAAACTCGTCTATGTATAGTGGTTGTGTCAACGTTGATCAACGTACATATATTTCCACGAGGTGTTGTTGCACTGTATTGTATAGCACTGTCGATAAAAGCGCTTGTTTGTGGATTCAGAAGAAACTCGAGGTATCGAAACTCGTTCGAGATACTAGTCTGCTTGCTGAGCTCGTGAGATGTCCTCGGCGGTCGATTGTTCCGTCGAAATTAACCAACCGCATTGGTCGATTGGGCGAACTGACTCGACTTGGGGCAACTGTTCTCTCGCATTTAATTCTACCAACACTCGCTGTTGTCTCTCTGAAATTGTTTTCTTCTGCAATACAATCGGGTCTTTCGTAGAGGTTAGAGTTTTTCAGCAGCTGCCGAAAAGAAACGAGGTTCCTTGATGCGCGCAAGCTAGAATTGCGAAAGAAAATTCTCATACGTATTAATTTTTTTTTTTTTTTTTTTTTGTACACACTTATTCGTAACTTCGCAATGACTGATAAAAATGTAAAACGCTGAATCTTGCTACTGCGATTGATTCGACACTTTGTATAATATCATTGTTTATTTTTGTCACCTTTCGTTCACCTTCGATACCCATTGAATTTCTCAAAATACTCGAAAATATCAACTTGTCGAAATTGATCGAATCTAATCGTATCGATCAAATATGATCGAGGATAATAGCGATTCAAATTAGCCGCGATGCGCATTCGCGAGCGATGCCACGGCGGGGCGCTGGGTGCGACGCTGAGTTGCCGATGATCGCGCGTTTATTTATCGCACGGCTTTTCAATCCGGGCGACTTTTCTTCGCGATAACGGCATATTAAGCGTCATTGGAATATTTCACTGGCCGGCGGTCGCGTCCGCGCGCTATTGTCCGCGCGGAAAGCCGCGTACCGCCCTTCAGTACGTTATGGAATGCGCTACGAGGAGCTACTGTATTACGCGGCTCCGCAGAATGCTCGACCGAAAATGCAGGCACGCAGTACGTATCCCAGTGCGACGCGGCGGCGAGTGTGATACCTCACCGCCCGACATCGGCAGCGATCCTCGTACAGGTCGCGGGACGTCCACGCCAACCTCGGCTCGTACCAGCTTCTGTATTTTTCAGCGTCGTCGGTAGCACATCGTAATACGTGGCAACAGAGCGTGTGTGCCGTGCGAGCGAGCGACGAGGAATCTCACGTTCGGCGTTCGGCTAAGGTAATCCGTGGTGCCGATATTTCACATCGTACGAACAGTCTCGCGCGCGAACGGGAACGTCGCCGAGGTCGACGAGACGTCGTCGATGTTCGCAGATCCGTTCGGGGTGCCCGGAACATCCCTCGCTCGCCGATAACGCTCTCCGTTCGGTAGGCTGTCTTCACGCGATCGCGTGGTGGATCGGCGTCCTTCCTGTGGATCGTTCTGTTGCACACGTTTGTTTTCTGCGTTATGTGAAACATTCGGCTTCCCGTGCAAATCTCGTTTTCCCGGATCCCGATTCGCTACGGTTGCGGCGACTCCCGCCCCCGAGAGGTCGCGCGTCCAGCATCGCCGAGAGCATCGCCTCGAGCTTCATCGGGGGATGCACGTAGAGAGAACACGAATGCGCAAAGAGTGTATTTATTTGGATTTGCATCGCGTGCTCGCAAAGCGGTAAACATCTCCCTCGTCGGCGTGGATAGCAACAGCAGGAGTTTAGCGCCGCGGATTTTTCTGTGGATGTTGGGCTTCTGGTGTTACACGGAGTCATCGTCTACCGTCTCTTCGCCATGTTAGTCGTATTAAAAGAGATAGTGCTTGTGCAAAACAACATTTTATACGATTTTCTTTCTAAGTTTATTGCACAGTTGTGTTTTGAACAATTGTTGTTGACAGAAATAATTTACATATGAAGATGTATACAAAGAATTTTTTTTTTTTTTTTAGTGAATAATATATTATTTTTGAATAATATTGTTAAAATAGTGATGGGATCGATAAGTTATTTTAAAAAGAATTGTTTTTCTTTTCTGTATTACAGCCAAGAGTCACCGGTAACTTTTAAAATACGGAAATAAACATATCATCAGCAAGGAAACATGGGAATTTAATGCTGTAAGTTTGTTGGTTATTATATTTCATCGCATTAGTGAGATATCAAAAGTGTTTTTATTATTGATAAAAATTTATATATGTAAATTTATTCCAAATTTTAGTAATTTTATATAGTTGTGCAGAAAAACAAAAGTTATTTAAATAAATTACATTACACATTTATGTAAGCGTACATACATATGTACATAAAAATTTATTTGGTTTTTTTTTTGCAACAGGTATTTCCAGTGGATTGATACATCTGTTAGCTTTGGTATACTGATGACAACAAAATGCGACTTGTTTATCATTACTTGGATGCTCCTCTTTTCATAATACTATCCACATGAGAGAGTTAACTTGACAAGAATTAATGGTGCTTATGTGCATCCTCTTATCAGCACAATGGAACAGCCAGTTAAGAAAAAACAGCGCACTGAGAATCACAGAGATGAGCTCGAGCAGCTGCAAAATAGTCTGCTCAAACGTTGTTTGTGCCATGTGCCGGAAAGCAGTCTGTACAAACCGTTCATCAATGCTAAGAGTGAGGGGAGTGACGGTAGAATCCGCTTTGCCATGATATCAGAGTGGCGACTAGAACAAATTTTGGAGTTTCTAAGTGCTCTGCAGCTGCTGTTTGATCTGGCAATCAAGCAAAATATGAAAGGCATGATGTGCAGAAGAATTGCAGAGATTTGCAACATACTGGCGCAAAATGAACACGGTATCATTAATCAAATCATTGACCTGTCTTACATGTCCAACCGATTTGTGTTGTACGCCGCGAGCCGCGTGCTCGCATCGTTTTTTATCATCACGAGAGAAAACGTGGAAGCCGCTTGGTTGGAAACGCTCACGCAATCTCTAGTGGACACTTCGTCTCCCAGTCAAATGCTCTTCACTTTGGACGTAGTCACGAGAGTGATCGAGCACAAGGACACGGACAGCACACATCCGGAAGAGCCGGAGTCGTATTTGCCGCCGATTAACTGCAACAAGATCACCATCTCCGAAAGCTTTGACAGCACCGAGATCAAAGCAATGTGCGTAAGAGCGCTCGAGTCCAAGTGGATCACTGTCGTGACGAATTTTCACGATATCCTTAGTCATTACACACCTCAGTACGAATCCGTGGTTATTACATTCTTACATTTGTGGGAAACTATTATTTCCGTCAAGGCAAACTTATCCATAATCGATACCAAACTCTTTTATTCGGAACTTGACCATTTGGTTAGGTTGCTGATTAGTGTACCGGGCGTGATCTGGCGACACATGCTCAATCTCTTTAACGAAGTGCTATGCTACGGCAGTACCTTAGCGTTACAGGATGGTCTGCCCGAAGAGCCGTGTTCTCTGGCGCATTTGGTTTTACGAGCTGTCAAGGACTCGCGACTGCTCGAGGCGTTACCGTACCGTGACAGCTCGGGCAGGTTCGGCGGAGGTACCGGCGATGGCGATCGTCCATTGCTACAGAAAATGGTGCTGCTGGTGTTGAAGAGTGTCGCCGTGACCGTAAGGGAAACTCGCAGCGACTCCAGCGATTCGTCACTCGGTTCCGAAGCTGAAGACCTTGACGAGGATATGGCGATGATTGAGAGAAGTATCCGCGAGGTGTTGCGTCAACTGGACCAATGCGTAAAAGCGTTGATGCCCTTCCATCCGGACATGCCACTGTCGCAATGGGTAGTGCAGATATTCCAGGACCAGGACGACTTCTTAATCGAGGGTATGGTTTGCTGCTTGGATGTCGCAGTGGGTCTCTTCTATCGCGGATCGCCACAGAATGAACGAACGAATCTGAGCCGCATGCTCAGTCCCACACTGACTTTTGTGCAGTTTATTCATACTGTGACGCACGACTCAAGCGTGCTGCTGGATCTGCTGGTGAGCAACGAAACCTGTTTTCTGCTGTACCTGTTGCGATTTCTCAAATATGTCAGACGCAACTGGGCCGAGTTCGTCGCATGCTGCGGCGGAGAATTGGATAATACTATGGGCGTATTAGTAAGACTAAAAATGTCTATCGACCGACTGGTGAAGAAAGCTCTCTTTCCTTACAACATTAATCCGGTTCTTCGTCTACTTGAAAAATGCGAATCCTTCTACGAGAATCCTTCCATCGCGGATAACAATTTATCTGTCGTGTAAAATAGAAAATGTTCGTATAAATGTATAAAAACAAAAATTTGTGCGAAATCTGAATTGTTCCGGATGTTAGTTATGTTTTGCTAGCTATGTAACATATCGCATGTAAATGTACAGATCGCCGAGTTTGTGTTTCTATATATAATAGAAAAAAAAAAAACAAAAAAAAAGAAAAACCACGATTAAAACCTCTTTCACCAAGTCCCGTCTTCGAAGGGTTTAGAAAAACATTTGTCTTTAATTTATATTAGTTCTTAGTCAAATTGTTTCACACATAGAAAGTAAAGAGACGAAAAACAAAAATCAATTTTTCGTCTGTCTCGGTTGAAATCCTTTTATAAATACAATCGAACTAGTACAAAGGGGAATAAATTCTCATTTGTTCTCTCGAAAAACTAAACTGCTTTCGCGAGGTGCTAATAAAACACAACCAAAGCACCAGTTGAAATAAACTTTTTATTATATACAACTTAGGAGAGATAGGGGAAATAAAATTATTTATACCTCGAATTTTCTGTACAATTTGACAAACACATAAGATTTATAAATGTAACTTTTTGTAAATGTACTATTGAAATATAATTATTATTATATTTCAATAATAATTGCGATATATATGTACATATATCTCATAAAACTAAAACTTTTGTAATGCAAATCTTTAATTAACTGAAATGTTCTGTTTTCTCTTGGTGTAAAAAAACAAATCGTAGAAAAAACCTTCAAAAGCTTTTACGAATTAACGTTACGTATAAATTTAGAAGTCGGCACAGGAGGAAAATTTAACACAACAAAAAGTTAATATTATTGTCAAATCGGATTTCTGATGATTTACATGAGAAACTTTTTATTATTATAGCTTTTCATTTCTGATAACTTTTCTTCAGCATACAAATGAGAGAAATGTCAAAGGATATACTTTTTATTTATATATTTTTATAACGACGGAGAAAATAAAAGTATTATTACAGCATTTAACAGAGACGCTGCTTTTAAATAACACCGGTAGTTCTCCTCCAGTAGTTGTGAAAGTTTCGATAAATCAATTGTAAATAGTAGCATTAAAATTTATTATATGTACTTTTATATAATTATGACGTCACGTTTACTTCAATTCTCTTTAATTGAATGTGTGACTTCGTTATCGGGAATTAGCAATATCGAATTCCAATATATAACAAACAAGGTTTTTTAATTTTGCGAGAAGACCACGTATCGCGATGTGTATAGTCACACACACGCACGTTCTTTTCCTAATCAAATATTTATTATCATCATCTTTTTTTCACATACATGAGACGCGCAATTGTCATTTTCGAGACTTTTATGATCGTAATCATGTATAGCCCAACGATTGTCAGTGATGATGTCCACAATTGATCGCACAACAGTGTTCGATACATTGATTAGAGCGATGTAACGCGCTTATCTCAATCCGTCCAAAATTCCTTCTTCCTTTCGTTTATTTTAGAATATCAAGTAGAGTTAAGTTACTTTTTTTTTGGCGTATTTTCTTTTATAAAATTACGCTACATTCTCTATTTGTAGAATTTGCAAATATAGCTCTAATTATTTAAAAAAAAATGCTCCACCGAGCTTAGGTAGAGACAATCATTTCGAGACAAAACCTATTTGGTTATTAAATTGATATTTGTATTTGTCGATACTAAATAATTTGTATTTGTGTATTAAATTATTATTTATATAGTTTTGTATCTTGTCAATAAATTACTATTTTATAGCATAATTTTTTCTATTTAGCAAAACAGAAAAGCGAACAATACCGTGTGGTAAAGCGTTCTAGTTTTATTCCCTTCGAATTGAATATTCAATTTATTACTCTTGACCCAGAATATTGCTTTTGTTTCAAGTCGGGAAAAATTTTATTTATTTCCGTTATTATACATTTTAACGTTATTACGAAACTAAACGCGTCTTTGTAGAGTTTTATTTAGCGAAACAGTAAATGTCCACACTGTTTTATTGTAATTACAGCAAAGGTATGTGTGTGTTAGTTCAACAAACCTGACTAAATCAACAACAAGATCTATTGTTACGTAGTCTATTGTTAGCGTTGCGTTGTGGTGACGGATTTTTTTTCCTAACTTATATTTTTTTATATTTTATTCATCGCTATATAATTTTCATTAACCCTTCGTAAGTCGAATCTAATTACAACCGAGGGAATATCGAACGCGGAATTGGGGGAGAGACTTTTTGCCACAGATGTAGGACAAATGGACATTGATTTGAAAGAAAAAAAAAACATTTAAAAATTTTTTTAATATTTTTATTTTGTATTGTTTTTCTTAGTTTTTATTTTAACAAATCAAATTCAGCTATATATGCTCATGACTTGGTTTTAAATAACCCTTCAAAGAAAACATCAAGATTTCAGATAATCAATGTAAATGTACAACATAAAAAATATGTAAGTTTATCCAAAAAGAAATGTAAACTATTAATACATAATTCGTAACGAAAATTGTACAAAATCATGTCGATTGACAATGCGTCAATTTTAATGATCGCGTAAATTTTTTGTTAATTAATAGTGGATAATGTTTTTTTTCCAATGTTGAAAAATTACAGCGTAAAAATTTCAAACATTTTCTTCAAAAATCTGAAGAACAGAAACCATTTTCTTCCTTAAAACGCAAAATCGTCGATTACAATTGCTTGTAACTGCGCACGTGTCCGTCTTGCATGTTCAAAGTTCAAAGACATGTGTAAAACGGATTTCAATAAACGCATAAATGTGAAAAATATAAGCACAAAAATTAGGTCTTTCAAGACCGTGCTCGATCTACGAAGGGTTAATTAATATAATAAACCGCTAATCATCCGTGGTCACATACGGTAAACCATCTTTTTTTTTTTTTTTTTTCTGTACATACATGTTACCCTAAAACTTGGAAAAAATGTCAATAAATCGGTCGAGTATAGCGACAGAAGCAGTTCGCGCAATTTTTCGTAAAGACACATGCGAAATGCAAGAAAATTAAAATACAGACATTGTCAGTCTTTTTTTTTCATATATGTATATTAATTACACGGATATAATGGAATCGCGTCTTTTTGTATAGATTAAAATTACTGTAAATGTCGCGACTTGCGAGAATCGTTAATTCGCAGTGTCTTAATAATTCGTGCGTTATTTATATTCGAAAAATCAACAGTTTTTACTTTAAAACTTTACTTTAAAACTGTAATTCGCGCAATTTATCTTACTCAAAATATTCGATTTTTTAAAAAAAAAAAAAAAAAAAAAGAAAGAAACGACTTCCTCAAACGCTATACGCAAAGAACGTCTACATACGGGGAGATAATCACAAAAACTGTATAATATAAAGAATATAATAATTTCCGCACGTGTCCCGCATATCTCGTCTTCTTACTACGCATATGTATATTTTGTTAGACTATATCTAATGTACACGAGGCTTATACTCAACACTTTATTGCACACTTACATCGAGCTGTATCCTCCCTCTCTTCCCGTTTCTTCCTCTAATAGGAAATCAATATACAAGCAGTTAAATTCATCGTATTCACTATGCAAACAAAGAATTTTATAGGATGTGATGTTTTTTTTTCTCTCTCTCCCTTTCACTCACTCACTCATTCTGGTTATATTTAATTAAAATAAAGACCTCTTCGCGCGCACACACACACACACTCACATAATAATCTAAAAAAATACTTGCAGATGTAATAGAATGTGATACAGATTATCATTAACCAACACGCACGCATATATCGACGCGGAATATACTGTCTTTCTATTATATCAGAAGCCTTTATATGCTCTATAATAAAAGTAGACACAACTTTCTCACTCTCTCTCTCACTCACTCTCTCTTTTTTTTTTCAGTTTTACTTCACACGTTTAGTCTGTTTAATATAATTCCAATTTACCAATTTGTCAGACCAATAGAATTCCAGTCACTCCGTTATTAAGTAGTCGGATGATATGAGCTAATTAGCGCCGCATCCACTGGTTCCATGCAGGACGGACAGGTCAATGAACGTAATAACCAGTCGTCGATACAAATAGCATGGTAAGTGTGCATACAGGGCAGATAGCGCACTTCCTCGCCAGCTTGCAGCTCCATCATACATATCACGCATTCGCCCTTCTTCGTCCCGTCGTACTCCCTTATGGGCAAATGTTGTATCAGTCCTATACGCTTGGCAAGTCTCACTTGCTGCCGCATGTCCTCCTCCGTGAAAGGATCCCTTGGCACCAGATTGACACCGATTCCATGGCCGATGTTCAAATTGGTAGATTGAAGCTGGCGTTCCCTCGAGGCAACCGACGGGTAATAAATTGTTTGCTGTGGAAACAATGAGGAATTAATTGTCATTTAATGTTTTAATTCTAATGAAAAAACAATCAAGTCTACAAATTATATTGCTGCAGCTCTAATTAAAATACTAAGAAAAAGTGTATAAATTATATTTCTCGAGTTGATTGATTGAATCTTAATTCTCAATCTTTTATTAAATATGTTATTTAAAAAATTTTTTTATTATGCGTATATTCAAATAGGAAATATACACAATAGGCAATGAGAAAGAAAGAGCAAAATTGCAAATGAAGAAACAAAGAGCGTAATTAGAAATCAGAGATCTAAAAAAAAACAACGGTTTCTCAAACTGCATGAATTACGTTGTAGATCGGCGGTCCAAGGCCCTCCTGCGAGGATCCGCTGGTGGACACATTGGCCTCGGGATTGTTGCTCAGCAGAGTAGTATTGTCCTGTTGATTACCGGAACGCTTCAGGCAATTGCCCATGTTTACGATCGACGGGCTGTCAGCTCTGTTTGTCACCGTTCTCGTGTCGCATTCGCGCGATCTTTCCCGATCTCGATCTGTCCGTGCGCGCGGATTCACTGAAGACCGTTTAGCGCAATGACGATGCTCGACGCCCGTGTGACAGCGCTTGTTGCCATCTTATCTAGCTACGTCGCTCGCTCCAGATCTCGTACCGTCGTCGTTGCACAATAACATTCGTCACAAGAACCAATATGTACGCGAAACACGCTCCGGCCGAGTTCACGATCGAGATATATCCAAGCACGACACAGCAGGAGTCATTCGACGCACGTATCCATTTAATGCTCCTCGCCACCACCAATCGAGTCACTGCCAGCTGAGCGCAGCAGCCATGATGCACGGCCAGGCAAAGAGCGCATAATGGCGGAATATTGATGTCGAGTTTTTTAAATGTACGTCGATGATACAAATGTCGGTCAGTCAGCGTTTGTTTATTTAAAAAAAAACCGCGACAAAGTTGGAAAATTTTTACATTTTTTAATGCAATTTTTTTTTTCAACATGAGACAGAAATCAAATCCCAGTTTCAGTTGTTTCTCCCGAAAGGAAACCAGGTGGCGCTCGGTGAGGTTACGTACTTGCTACGACGCTCTCACCCATCATACGAGAGCTGCTTATTGTGTTACGCTCCGATTTCGTCTCTCTCCGATACCGCGATATAGATATCTACTCCGATTTGTAGTTGCACCAAGTTGCACTCGTAGTCGCGTGCGGTTCGTGGTGCGGACGTATTCTACTATCGTGTTCCGTCCTGTGTGTGGTGCGCGACAGCCGAGAGCACACGGTCGAAAATGGCGTCGTCGAAAAATCAACGTTGGATGGTAGATTCGGGCATTCTGCGTAAAAAGAATACCGACGAGGAATCGCAGGAACTGTTGGTCTTTGGATACGGCTGCAAATTATTTCGCGATGATGACAAGGCGAAAATGATTGATCAGGGAAAGCATTTGATACCATGGATGGGCGATAGCACATTGAAGATAGACAGGTCCGTTTCTCTAACCTAGACAAATTTCTCATCTAGGATATTTGTTCTCATGCATAAGACTATGAATCATACAGTAACGGTACGTTTCTCCGACGCAAACGGTTGATACAGATAAAAAAAAAAAAATTAAAAAAAAAAAAAATTAAAATCAATTCCGAAAAATGTATCAAAAGCAAAGTGCTCACTTAAAAATAAAAAAAAATGCAAAATAAGGTCCTCTCACATGGTTAATCTCTGGATAAGCGAACTGGAGACTGTTTAAGGCTTCCGCAGGTGTTCTCTCAGTGTGGCAGCGCGATTTATACGCGCTCTGCACGGCTGCAGAAAGTCAGGTGTTCTCACGACACAGCGGCTGGCCGTCTATTCAGCAGCAAGGTGAGACACGGCGTAGAGAGACAAGTGGCAGGCTGACGGTTGTAGGTAATTGTACAACTGTTCAGCACGGTATGTATTAGCATATTAGATTTGACTCAGGAAGAATAGGGTATTGTCGCATACTTGGAATATATTACAGTTTACATACCAGTTTGTATACATTTTTGATAATTCTATTGTCACATTACAATGCTTATATTGCATATATTGTACACACATGTTTATATTTGTATTAACGATACTAAGATGTTATGTAAATGTTTTTACTGTTAGAAAGTTGTAACTCATTATATACAGTGATATTGTATAAATAAATTGGGATATATACATATATATTTTTTTTGTTCATGTGTTTTTTTATATCTTGTATAAATGTAAATAAAAATGGACTATTAGAAGCAAAACGTTAACGTATAATTTTGTTTACTTCTCTAAAATATAAATTATACATATTATGTGTTACTCATTTTTAAAAAGTATTAATTTTCTTTTACTGAAGCATTACAATGGAGATAGAGAAACAATGTCTTTTACAGTTCTATTCTATTTCAGAGAAATATCGCTCGGTGGGATTTTCTCCTTGTCTTAAAATTTCCAGACGCCGTGGTCAACTTGTACTTCAATTTAAAACATCATCACTTTCCTTCTTTAATGGATGTATTGTATGTGTATAGATACGATGGGCGAGGAGCGCTGGCCGACTTACGGATTCACGAACCACCACCAGGTGGTTTCGATCAGCGGACGATACTTACGGAAGAAGAGCTGAAAGTAGAGCAACTCTGCGATGAGGAACGCTATCGGTCACTGTATAATAGTGATGTGGAGGAATCGACGTATCATGGTAATGTATTTTCTTTTTCGAACAACATTTACAATCTACGAAGAAGAAAGAGATTTATAATCGCGTGACTGTGTTTCATTTGCAGAAGAAGAAATAAGACGGTTACACCAAGCACTAGATTCCGAAAATTACAATCAAGTGGGATATAGTTACAACGAAGATGAAAACAGTCAGAAGGCCTCTGGCGAGGACTCGCAAAGCCCCAAACAATCGGAGGGCTCGCAGGAAGAAGATCAGGCATTTGTACCGCCTCCAGAATTGGAAATTCCCGAGGGGATGATTTTGGTACGCTACCCTCACTTTTGCCGTATATACTTTTGTTGACAATTATTTATAAACAACTTCAATAAACATTGTTTTTTTGTACTTTTTGTTTAGCCGGAAACGCAGAAGTTGAATGCCATTATAACGAAAACGGCGTTGTTTATAAGTCAACACGGGAGCCAAATGGAAATCCTAATAAAGACGAAACAAGCAAATAATCCGCAGTTTGCGTTCCTAGCGATAGACGGGCCGCTTCATCAATATTATAAATTTGTCCTCGATGCCATCAAGAGCGGAAAATATAATCCCGAAAAACAACCTGAGAAAGAAGAAACAGGTATGCATATTATTATTTTATATAAAAAATAATGTCTCATGGTAATTCATATTGACATTATTGAGTTGAAGTAATTTGAAGCAACATAAAGCAGGATTTGATTACCCACACCTACTTTGATTCTACTTAGTTTTTCTTGCCGTAAGTATTGCCACATGAATTTTTGTTAATTACCAGCTGGTGACCACCATGCGCCAACTTATCTCATTGATTTCTGTAATTTACGCGAGTCTCATTGTTCTTTTCTCTCTTTTTTCCAATGACAGAACCCGAAGAAGAGTCAGACGATGATGACGAATCGTACCTACATCCAAGCCTTGCGTCGTCACTTACCAAAATTGAAGCGGTATGTTTTACACAGTTTACATTGTTCACTTGCATGTCGTATATTAATCTGTTCTTGAAAATGCATAAGCGATTCCTGCGTTCTTGGAAGAGTTTTGTGTTTGGAGTAGTTCGAAAGATGTGGAAGATTTTTGCTGGACACTGACTTACTTTTAGAATGGCACTCACTCGAAATTCACGGAGATCTCAATAGGATGAAATGTTTAATAATATTCTTCATCACTAATTTATGTGTCGAATATTTCTGCTTCCAGGGCTGATTCCGGTATGCATTGGACCTATTTGCATTTTTATTTATTCTTTTATCTGCAAAGTGTTTAAATTCATTGATTCTTTTTTTTTCGCGCGTATGCGATAATCTCAACTATTACCTACCGCGATATTTATCATTTTACCGTCGACGAAGAAACTGAAGGCAGCTTAAATATATAGTTAAAACTGTCACGAATATAATAATTCTTACTACAGGTTACAATATAACACGATATATTGGCACATATTGCGTAATACTGTAACATGTAATAATAATCTGAAGTAAACGCTCGCGTATCTCCCTTTTATAGTCTTGTGTATAGAGACATTCTTCAATAAAAACATACAACTCCCGTAGTTTTCTTTATATACTTCGGTATATAAACTGTAGGAAAAATCTAGGGTAAGAGCCAAGTATAGAACGTATTACAAAAATGTTTCTTCCATTTATAGGCACCAAGCATACCAAGCATACAGTACAAGCCGTCGGCGGATTGCGCTTATTCCATGCTCGTGAATAAGATCACGGGTAAACCACCACCGTCTAAAGCACCACCGCCAGCAGATCCGGCAGTCCAGCCAATGCCATCAGCTGGATACTACCCTTCACTACCCATACAAGTACGAAATTTGATCATCAATAAATAGAACTAAATTGCAATATTATAATCAATTGCAATATTATAACTTTTTCTTTCTTTTTACGATTTTTTTCACAAAGTTAATCTGACTTTCTCGAAGAACATGTTACATCATTTGTGATTTATCTTGTAATTTTGTATGTTAGGGTTATTCTTATCCTGCACCCATGCAATACTCGCACGGTCCAGTTCTATATGGACCAAACGGGCAGATGCAAACACCTCCGCCACACGGTCTGCCGATTATGCCTAACGATGTAACTGCGCCGCAAACGACATCCAAAGAAGCACCTGTGCCGTTAGTACCGTACGGATTACCTACGCAGAAGCCACTCAGTAGACCCTCCTTTATCGTGCCGCCAGCTGAGGTGCAGATTATCATTGACAAGATGGCAAGTTACGTGGCGAAGAATGGTCGCGATTTTGAGACAATCGTGAAGAACAAAGGGGATCCTAGATTCAACTTTCTGGAGCTATCGCATCAGTATCATGGTTATTACGCGCACAAGCTCACGATGTGCGAAGGCGCGATAAATCCAAAGGTACTTACGGAAGAAGAACTGCTGCAGAAGCAAGAGCCGCAGGAAGAGAAGCAGAAGAAGCTCGAGGAGCTGCAGAAGAAACAGCAGCGAATGGAAGAGGTGCAGAAGCGGGTGAAGATGATACAGGCGAAGAAAAAGAATGGCGACACGAAGACGAAGCAGAGCACCGGATCGGGGAAACAGATTACAACCGTATCGTTTTCCATCAAGAAGCCGAAAGACGGAGATAGCACGGTGATAGAAAAAAGAAACGCGTTGCCATTGGAAGAGAGCGACGAAGAAATGGAGAACGACAAAAAAGATGAGAATTCCAAGCCTGGTTCGCCTCAGGACGGCATCGCCGACGCGAATCCTACATTCGCCAGCGACAAAGATCCTGCAAAATTGGAAAAAAAACCGAAATACGACGCGAAAGAGCTGGTGGATTTGACGGACGACGTCTTGGAAGATTGTCAGAAGGAAATGAGACACAAACAGGCGCAAGAAGATCGGATCAAAGACAAACTCGCAGCGGCGGCGCGGGATAAGCTGTTGTCCCGGGAACGGCAGCTTCAGCTGGAGAGAAAGAAAAAGGCCGCCATCTTTCTTAGTCATATCCAAGCACCGGTGGTTAAAACCGGTTCTGTCACTGCCACCACGGCGCATCCGAGCTCGCGAAAGGACGATTTAGACGAAGTGCACTCCGTGCCGTCACCGTCTCTCGAGGGTAGCAAAAACAAATCTTCACAGGATACAAGAACGTGTAGTAATTCCTTAATGGACCGGCTGAAGGGTGCTGACTTAAGCGGCAAGAGATCGCGGCCGCGTTCCAGGAGTCGCAGCGGAAGCCGCACGGACAGACACAAATTGCACAAGAAGCACAAGAAAAAGAAAAGTTCACATCGAAGGTAGTGAATTGGCCTTTTTACTTGCAAGAAGTTATTTGAAAAACAAAAAAAAGATTATAAAAAGATGCGTACTCTTGTTAATAATAAATATGAATTATTAAAATTACTTTGTGTGTGTGTGTTATTTTAGCAGTTACGATAGCTCGAGCTCATCCCGTTCACATCGGTCCAAGAAGACCAAGAAATCATCGTCACGACACAGATCTCGTTCGCGCAGTCCCGCGCACAGACAACGACACGTGTCGCGACGGCGAGGAAGCAACACGAGCTACTCGGACTCGAGCTCACCGTAATGATGTCACTTCGATTAAGTGTCGCCACGAACAATATTGTACATACGCTGTATTCGGTACATTATACATATATAATATCGCCTATATATATATATATATTTTATATAATCGCGTGTATATTGTAACGGCAAGTTTAATACAAATTTTTGTTATATAAAATAACAAAAACGCGTACCTGCTTCTTCAGTTTTATCTAACGTGTATTGTGTTATCTCTGCGCACATATACTGAATTCAATTCTTCACTCTTCCCATTTCTTAATTTTTTTTTCTCTCTTTCTTTCTCTCTCGGAATTTTAATTAGCGATCATTACACCGTGTTACCGTTAAATTGAAATTACATTGAAATTCTCTTTCAATTTGTGTGTGACACGTGTTATGTTTGGTCATTAGATGCATGTGCGATCATTACACGTGTTATCATCAAATTGATATTAAATTAAAATTGTTTCTTTTTAATTTCAATTCGACACACGTGTAATGTTCGGTTTTCTAAGTAACATCACATGGTACGAAAGACCGAGAGATGATTATGCAATATGTAAAGGTTATCGAGTCGGATATTTCCATGCGGCTTGAAAATCGCAAGTAATATCGTTTATCAGTACTGAAACGTAAATCGTACGACCGTCATTATCGTCTCATTTTCGCTAAGTCATTTATGTACAAGCGCATAATCGTAGAAAATTACCGCCACGGTGCGCGAACTGAATTTATTTATTTGCGGAGCAAATCAAAGAGAATAAAAACAAAAACGTGCCACGCGCTCAACCCATAAAACGCGCAACAATTGAATCCATTTCACCGCGGCGGCGTGGCGTCAATTATATTATACATTTGACATCATTCGCGCGCACATGTTCGTTGCGCCAAGTGTCAACTGATCGTCTCGATCGCGAAATCCCGATCCAGTTTTAACGCGGTTAAACGAAGCTATTCACTATTCTTAGTGTTATAAATTGCAGATTTATAGTCAGATGATTTGGAAATTATATTTTTAGAAGTGCTATTATTGGCATTCGCACGCGTATACGTTTGTCTCGCTGATAGTTTTGTTTTGTTTTACGATCTCCAGAATACTTAGCTTGTTTTTCTTTCATCATGCCGTGTTTTACGAAATATTAACGAGCGGACGTGTATATATGCATAAATATGATGTTACAAGGAAAATGAAACAAACCCTTCATTGAACACACATCGGATCGCTGAAATAAAGAAATTCCGCTCTCTCGTAAATTTTTTCAAAGTATCACTCGCAGAGACTCGCGCGGCGTCACAATTTCTTTCATCACATAAAGGATGTCATTCATAACTGAATGATAAGTTAATATTCCATATTGGTTCCAGTCCAATTTCTGCTCTTATCTCGCAATAATTACCATATTCTATTTTTAAAACTCCCGATTCCTCACACATTGCAATCAAGTTACGGTGTTGCAATGTTTAGAAACGAAAAGATACACGTTTGTTACGTGTGAATCACGTTGAAATATCTAAATAATTCGCCCACACCGAGCATTCAATTGCATAGATATCGCACAGATTAGTAAAGTTATCCAACATTTCCTGTTTCTCTCTCTCTTTGTGTATGGTATCGAAACACATAATTCGCGATCTATCCTGTGTGTTTTTCCATATTTTCAACGAAAATAACAATTGATTTGAAACAATTTCTAGATATTGATTAATCTCCGAATCAAAGAGACAAAGTTTTTGTATAATTTATTTATTTATTTGGATATTTCCTGCGTTATCACACAAATGGTAAGTTGCGTTTATGCGCAAAAGAAGAAAATCGTGTAATACGTACATATAAACAATTGCGAAAGGTCGGTATCATAGAGGAAGAATACGAAAATCGTTTTGCTGAATTTATGTGTTTACAATGCATGTGAATAGTGGGACAGGGAAAGAGGGCAAGGGGAGGGGGGAATTTGTGATAACGGCAACGGTTTGACATCTGTGAGTGTGATCACCACTTCGACGTTGTGGGGATCAAGGGTGATATGTCTCAGACTTTATAAATTAACTCGCAGTCGCATACGCAGGACACAAGTCAGTCAACAGTTGCATCTTCCGGTTGCAAGAACACCTTCAAACATGTCTGCTGCGACTGCTGTAAGTACACGAGTTCTAATAGAATTTTATAATTGTGTTTATATAAATATCAAAGGCAGCTAAATTGTAACTCTTAAAATGTTAAATGTTCATCTAAATGAAAACGGAGCGTGTACAATATTTGTACAAATTTAGATATAATTATTTATTATTTCTAACATTTTAAAAATTTTATCGTATCGCTTATCCATAAAAAAACTTTTTCTTTTTAAGTTTTACTAAGTTATTCGTTACACAAAACTGTTTCCTAATTGCTGGATTTTGCAAATGCCACGAAAATCTCGGTAGTTCACTTTGTCTATCTATTATCTTCGAAACAAGATATTTGTATTTAAAAAAAAAAAAGCTGACGAAAGTGTATTGCACAATGTAATATTGACGTTAATTCTAGAGACAAAAAAATCACATAGATTTTGCTGTGCGTCAGCATTTATCTATGTTGTGCAGATAAAATGAAACAGGGAGGCTATTATGTGTTATAGAATTTTATACAATACATCATGTGCGTAAACAATCGCACAAGATAGTCATCACGAATACATAAACATTCTTGGATGAACATTAAACACAACAAAAAACACTAGGATATTTGAGATAAACTTCTTGTTGTAATTGTTACTAAATGTTTGTTTTCAAGACTTTGGTCGTTTTTGGTAAGGACGACAGTATTTTCTGTAATTTTTGCAGTATAATATTATGTTTATTTTACATGAATTATATTAGTTAACGGTGTACAGAAAACCAAACCGCTTAATAATCAAAATAGTATAAGATTAGTAATATAGTAATTAGATCAGTTGTATGCCAATTATACATATATCGATGCTAGAGTTGCTGATAACGACATATCACTTTGTTTTCGCACTATATCTCTTGAACAAAAGCTTAAACTACAACACAACAACAACAAGAATATGTTGAAGAATATGTTTTTTCGCATTTCAAAAATCCGATGTTCGCAGATTTACGGAATTTTTTTTATAGAAACAAGCCACATATAAATTATAGGGTTTTACGTTGGTATGTAATATAATTATCTGAGCAGAAATTATATTTCCATTAGTATTTGCTAATGGAAATAATTAGTATTTACTAATGGAAATAATTAGTATTTACTAATGGAAAAACAATGTTTCCAAGAAACAGGAAAAAAACTGTTTCTTTAGTGGGCCCGTGTCAATATATATAGTATGACTTTTCCCTATCAGTTAATGATAACAATTTATCATATTTTTAAATGATGAAATAATAAAAAAGAGTACTCGTAATGTACGAAGCTGTTATAATCTCGATTTACATCTTGAAAGTACGTTATTTTTTAGACACTTACGTACTAACTTATACACAGATTAAACAATTAGTAAACAATTTTTTTATATACACATTTAAGGAACAAAGTCGGAATTATGTCACACTTATGGACCCGTCGGAGCACCTGCGACCCGAGCCGGTATACGATGGAAAACTGCAGAGCGAATTTCGAAATTTCGACGAAGATTCCGACGATCCTGTCAGGGAACGCGTTCGCAAGACATATGAAGCAATGCACACCAATCAAACTGTCGAGTTCGTGAGATGTTAGTAAAAGAAAAATTATTTCTTGTTACAAAATATTTGTTAGCAAGAAAAGAATTCGTTTCTTGCTAAATTACAAGGATTTGTCGAAATTTTTCTTTTATGGGGTGCAGTTTACAATTTGACGAAAAAAATGAATTAGCACATGAATATCAGCTTTGAGAGAAATCGATTCAAAATCTATATGCACATTTTAATTGTTTATTGCTCCGAATAAAAAACAAATAAAACAAAATAAAAAATGAAATTGCGGTTCCCGTTGCAGCACGCATGAAGGATTGGCTTCAGTTCAACAAGTTCAAGATGACGGTGAAAGACGCTCTGCTCAAATTGAACGATCTTGTGGACGAAAGCGATCCCGACACCAATATGCCTAATATAGTTCACGCATTTCAAACCGCGGAATCCATCAGAGAGGCGCATCCAGACTTGGACTGGTTCCATCTCACCGGTCTGATTCACGATCTTGGCAAGGTGATAAACTTGAAATTATGTAAATCGCAAATGCGAAAAAGCGAAGTGTGATCCGTTTTAAATAACTCGAATTGACATTGAATTGCGAAACGTACAAATTGGATAACAAATTCACTTTACGTACGTTTCAGGTGATGGCGTTTTACGGAGAACCCCAATGGGCCGTAGTTGGTGACACGTTTCCCGTCGGTTGCGCTTGGGGTGACTCCATCGTTTACAGATCAACGAGCTTTGACAACAATCCCGACGGCAAAGATTCGCGTTACAAGTACGTAAGACATATACTTTTGCAAAAACTTAGTGTGATTTAAAGATATGTAAAATATTTAAAAGAAAAAAAACATTCTGTTATTTAAATTAAACGCGGAATTTTTATATGCTTCGCGCAAAAAGAAATTATTAAAAAAAAAGTGAGCGCGCTTTCACTGAAAATATTGTTTTGTCGCAGTACAAAGTACGGCATATATAAACCCAAATGCGGAATATCCAATTTAATAATGTCATGGGGACACGACGAGTATCTGTACCGAGTATTAATACACAACAAAACCAAGTTACCGAAGGAAGCTCTGGCTATGATTCGCTACCACTCTTTCTACCCATGGCACGCCGGCGGCGACTACATGCACTTTTGCACTTCGGAAGACATGAAGATGCTAAAGTGGATCATGGAATTCAAGTATGTATATTATTAAGTTGCTGGTACAATCGTAAACTATATATACATGGCGTAAACGTCGAGATAGATTTACATTTTTTCGACAATAAACACGCATAAATTGCAGTCAATGTTTTTCATAGATAGATAAATATTATATCCTTGACAATTGATATATAATGCGACGAAAACTTTTGCAGTAAATTCGATCTTTACACTAAAAACGGCGAGATTCCCGATATCGAGAAATTATGGCCTTACTACGAGAAATTGATCGACAAGTACATCCCTGGCACGATCGAATGGTAACCAGTTAGCTTTTCTTGTGACAAGAGCCCACATATATATAATTTTTAATTTAATGACAGTTGTAAGAGAATAACTTTACACCGTAAAGAATAATTATAAGTAATTTCATTTTTTGTGTAAATTTTTATAGATCTTATTCTTTCTGTAAATTTACAGATTGTTAAATAAAATTAAAATTTTTGAAGGTTATTTTAATTTCAAAGATACTAAAGATTTGTTTTAACAAACAAGTTAAATATGTTATTGTTTGACAATAATCATGTATGTTAAATTTTATATTTATACAAATGTTAACACGTTAATTTATATATCAAAATTACAACATCCAAAATAAACTAATATGAGATTTCGAAGAAACTTTATTTAATTTCATCGCGAAGTGTGTTACGCGTTATCGTACAGCGTTATTGACCGACGCATATCTTTCCGCGGAATTCTTTCTGCGCGAACCTGTATAGGAATTCCGTGATCTGCGACCTCAGAGTTTCGTGGAGCGGTCGCGCGTTCCAAAAATTGGCGCGCGCATGCCTCTCTTTTAGGCGCAATTAATTAGACCCCCTGCGATGATGAAGATCGCACGCTCTTGGCCCAATTAGGTGAGTAATCCGTCCGTTAAACGGTACGCATTTGAAGGGGAGCTTGACTCATTCGCGCGGGCCAAGTGGCGAACGGATTCGTTCTCTACTGGGAACTAGTTTGCTCATTTTTATCACCGGTGTAATGTTAAATTACATAAATTATACAGAAAAATTGCACGCGTTTCCAAATAATTCATTAGCATAATTAAATGCGTGTCAAAATTAATTTATACTCATTATTAATTTATTCTCTCTCTTTCTTTCTGTATTTATTTCTCTCTGTATTTATATTTCCTGCATAAAATGCGGAAAATCCGGGTTCAACTTCTGGCCAAGGTGTTTTTTTTACCTTTCCTAATGGAAATGTTAAATATAACAGAAAGGTAAATTGGATATTTCATATATATTTATGTGATGCAAACCAAGCATTCTATGTGAATTTTTTAATTAAATTTCTAATTCAAATTTCTATGTGTAATACTTTACACGTTTAAAAGAGAGAAAATAAATATATATACATATATAATTGCGCGTATATTCGGCATATTGGTTCATATCAATTTTAATATTGTTTATTAATTGTTTATTAAACTTGATATAATTTGTGTGAGAGAAGGTCAATTTGTTCTTCATTCTTTTCTTACACATACAACGGTCGTAGTAGTCTATTTAGCAGAACACGAGCGACACGAGGTTTCCTACACGCGTTGTCACTGCGTCTGTATCATATATGTACATATATTATGAGCGCGATAGTGGCTAAACTTTTGGCGCGCGCCAAAATGGGTATGTAGACCTGCCTAGGAAGTTTTCAATAAACCGGACAATCTGCGTTTGTGTGTTCTCTCCGACGCGACTCCAACGAACTGACGGCGTCGCCGCGCGCTTTCGCGATATCTGCTCGTTGTGAACACACCCTACAAGTTTTGCAGATTCTACCCCCGTCATGTTCTTACGTAAGGTCATGTCCTTGCGTAAGGTTTTTTACACAAAAACAACGTGGAGAAACGAGGACAACAATGTGAAAGGAGGAGTTAATTTATGTAGATAATGTTTTCAAAGAAGTGCAGACAACTAAAGTAGTACGTAACGTAGGCTTATTAGCGAGCGTATCGATCAATCGCGTCGTATATACCGTTACTTTGTATATACGTGCTAATTGTTGGTTTGTGCGCAACAAACAAAATTGCACGCGGGAAACGGGTTCATTTTAAATCTCATGTTGCTTCGCATTACGCGATGTTTATAATCTACGAGTGTAATGCATAATATTTTTGTCTGTGATCTATCTATTTCTCTTGTGAAAACCTTGAAATTAACATGGTCCAAAATTGATCTGCCCATAAACATGCCCATAAACGTAGCAAATACTTACTCGCTGACTGAATGGCGCGTGACTCATAATTGTTTTTACATTTATCTTGAATTCGAGAGAGTTTGCTTGTCTCGTTTTATGTAACAGGAATTTAAAAACAGAGAAGAAACTGTAATAAAGAAGAAACTTTTCTCTCTCTCTCTCTCTCTCTGTCTCACGTAATCTTACCGAATTAAACTTGGACTTGTCTGCATTCTACTCGCTCTTTTGCACAAAATGATTTCTAATCGCCGCGAAAGAGATCGGAAATCATAAAGACCGTTATTATTTAATTAGTGACTACACATCTCTCTTTCTCCCTTCCTCTCTTTCTTTCTCTCTCGTTAACAAGACGAGATTATTTCGATATATCGCTGCAGCATGCGGCTTATTAACGAATCAACCGATTGCGATCCGCCTCGAGAGTAATTATCGGTTTTCTGTCTTCTCTCTCTCTCTCTCTCTCTCTCGCTATGTACATTTTCGAAGAAAGGGAGGAGGGAAGGAGAAAAGAAAGAGAGACTCGCGAAGGGTAAGGGGCGGTGCGCGAGGGCTCCGGTCCCTTCGTCGATCTCGCGCTATGTAATAAAAGGCTGACTGTGCGCGCGGCGCGCGTATAGCCATGTAGTTACTCAACTCGAAACGGGGTTACATCGATCTCCCAATGTGTGAAGGCGTGTAAAGGCCGCGGAACATACGTTCGATCATACGTACAAGAAGAAAGCGTGTTTTCGCGTGAAATGAAAGAGGAGAGCGCGCGACACGCATCTCGTTAATTCCCTCCCCCCCCTAACAGTTAAACCTGTTACGTGTAAATGCGTAATGGAAACTCGGAACGACAGTTTGGAAACGCATTAACGTTTAAATGAATTCTCGAAAAAGAAATTTAAAAGCTTAATGAAACAAAATAAATATATATATCGTACAAGTATCGAATAATATGCGATTTTTGTAAAATCGAACCGGACGTGCGTTACGTTCACGTAAGACAAATTAAAAAAAAAAAAAAAAAAAACTACTTCCTATAATTGTAAAAGAATGTGGAACTTGACAGTTATCTGTGTACCCTATATTACAATGTGCTTCGATAGTTTCTCACGGCGGCTCCTTACGAAGACGCGGCTGGACGATCGAGTTCGTTTACTCCGCCTGGAAGGGGCTTCTTTATTTTTAAAGTAAAGATCCACCGCCACTCCGATATTCGCTTTTTGCCCGCACACAGCTCCTTGTGGCTTCATACCATGGAGTTCGCCTCTTCCTCGCAGGACCATCGCAGGGCGATTTCTTGTTCTCATCTACTTATAAGAGATTGTTCTTTTCCGACTTGAACGACTTCCGCTAGACTACGTTAGAGTTTGAATAAAAAAATAAATAATAATTACGTACATCATGTAATGCAATAATTTTTAATACTTTTACAATATTGATATTTGTGATATTTTGGAGTTTTATCGTGTAAACGTTTTTCAATTCTTTCTTTCTCTCTTGTTATTAGAATCTACCTCGGCGTTCGATCCACCTTGGAGTCGATCGAGCAAGCGGAGAGATAAAGATCGTGAAGAAGCGTAGGAGGGAACCGAGGGATCGTTCTTCGAGGCGCTCCCTATGGACGCGAGTGACTTACCTGGAAGTCCAATTAGCGATTCCGCGAGGGAGAGAATGCGCGGGCGGTCGGGCTGGCGCGCGAGCGAGCGAGCTATCGCGAGACCGCCAGAGAGGGAGGGAGACAGAGAGAAAAAGAGGAACCCCCGCTGAGCACAGCGTTAGAGCTCTACGTGTTGGGCAAAATTGGCTTAGTCAGCGGCCACATTACGCGGCATTACAGAACGTTAACGGGACGTTATTGTGACAGCAGCAGCATCACCTCGCAGCGTGGCTCTCCGCGCACATATCCCCTCTGTACGTACGCGTATACGCGCATACGTACGCGTATATGTGTCCTGTAACAGAAAAAGGGAAAGAGAACGAGGGAGCGCTGTAGGTCACGTAGCTCGTGAATCATGCAACCTTACCTTTACCTCGTAAGCGATCGCGACTTCTGGGAAACGACGGGTGCACGTCGTACCACACACGGACGTACCACACACACACAGACACATGAGACGCCTACACAACCCTATGTAACCGAAACCCACACACGACGCTCGATTCTCGATATATACCTTTTCTGTCCTATGTTTCTCCCCCCCTTTCTCTCTCTTTCTCTCTCTCTCGTTCTTTCTCTTATGCCCGCGACCTCCAGATAGTCAACCCTCGCCGAAGGTCGCGGAGGCCTCAAGTGCAATAGGATACAGTAGTGTGGCGGATGTTGCCTCTGAGAGGCAATGGGGGGAACTAGAAGGACGCTGCAGCAGTTGTAACCGTAGTTCGCGGAAATTGCTACAAGTTCGCGAAACTGAGATTCGTGGGACGCGGAGAAAGTTTGAATTTATTAATTATGAAGCGGAGAATTTCGTTCGCACGTGGAATTTTTGAGAGAGTTTTCGTAAGCGAGAAATTTGTAATTTGCAAACGTTTCGCGCGTGCATTTGCAAGCGAGTTTTCTCAGGAATTCAAATCCGTAAGAATATCTATGAAATAATGCGACATTTGTAATTTACGGACGAAACGATAATTTGTCCTTTCTATCTAATGGTTAACTTAAACCTTCGCGGACAGACATGAATCTCCCAGACCCACTCAAAAATTGCGCGTCGGTGTCTCTAATGAAAATTAGTTTTTTTTTTACGCTTATATATTTCCGAAAATACTAGAGATTTTTTCAAATTGTTTTGATCGACGAATCAAACTTTCGATCCAAAAACCAAAATTGAAAAAATATTGATGTTTCGCGAAGATATTCGATTTTAAAGTCGCGTGTCGGTCTCACAGACCCAGTCTGCCCAACAAGTAAGTCATTTTTGAGGTCTGTCCACGAGGGTTAATAATCCAACAAGCGGGAATAAGATGTTTTTTGACTTCTGTCCAGGTTCTTTGTTCCTCGGAATTCAAGATGATCGCTGTATCATCGAGGAGATTAAAGGCGACAGGTGCAGTTTGCGGTGATGTCAAAAAGACGCAGGAGATCGGGAGCGATATCGGGGGTCAAATTGCGCGCGAATAAATTTCGACGAATATTTTTGCTCGCTCATTTTTTACTAAGTACGCAAATCCCACGTAAAAATGAATAGTAATTCAAGCGATAAATCAATCCGAGTAACAAAAGTACGCAGAGAGAGAGACGACCTACTTCTATCGCGTTACGTACACACGTTTCTAACGTTATTAGCGGCTAAATTCGCGTGTGGGAGGTTAACGTGCCCCGCTCACCGGGCGACGGTACGTTTTAATTTGCGAGAAAGTTGCGAATAAGGATACGCGGAAATGTGTCGAGATGTGTCGAGGTATGTGACAGCGGTACAATCCCGCAACATCGCGCGGAGCGCGGTTGTTCTTTGTCTCTGTAATACTTGAGAGAGAGAGAGAGAGAACGTGATTACTCTTTTACGCTCATTATCCACCCGTTCCGGGAATCCCGCAGGTTTCGCCGTAAAATGCGTCATCAGAATCAGAGCGAGTTTTACTGTTGGCGCGCCATGGAAAAATATAACAACTCGTTTTTTTTTCCTCCTTTCCTTTCATAATTTTAATTTAATGATTCCGGCAAAGCAAAGAGTTTCCGGGGAATATATTTCAACAAACTAGTTTTTATCTTCGTTGAAAGGCAATGTATGTTGCGATAAGTTTTCCTGTTTATTTTTTTTTTTCACTCTTCGTTACATAATATCGCGCATTTTCCAGATATTCGGATAAGTATATATTTTCCTTTTAATTAATTTAGATAAGAACGTACGCAGCGCAGTGTTATTAAACATAATTGATCGCGCGCCGGAATTCAGATTCTATCAGCTAATGCGGCTTTTAAATGTATTATCGGGCGGTTTCTCCGCGCTCGCGAACCCGATTCATTATATATTCCGGGATCCGCGTTACCGTCGCGCGCACCGCGGATTGATTCGCGATAGCACACTCGTGTGTGTGTGTCAGATGTATCAATCTTCTGCGGTTTTGCTTCTGGGAAACGATAATATGTGTGTCCCGCGGGCGCCGGTGTAAAAGGCAGGTGAGTTATGACATATTTGCGGTCGGGAATCCTTCCGCTCATCCTTACGTTGTACGGAAGACCTTTCCCGGCCGACCCCACGCACGCACGCACGCTCTCTCTCGCCGCCCGCACACGCAGGCAGATGAGAGTGCAGTCGTGCATTCCTGATGTCTTCCTTAGGAGCACCGAACTGCGCGATTCGTCAAGCCGCGTTCACACCGCGCCTGAAATGCCTTGCACATGTTGTAGAAAATGTTAGCGCACGCTGTTCGATCGTCTCATCATTTGTGTGAACGCACCAAAGTAAAAAATTTATGTATTTACTAAAACTATAAAAAAATCACAAATATATCAAGATTTCTTCTAATTAATCGTAAGTGAAGAGAGAAAAAGGATTATTAAAAAAACAAATATAATTAAAATCCTAAACTCCGGACATTGATGTCCGAGCGATTTTTGAAAATGAGATATCTTATTAACAATTTAGTGGAAGAATTTCTGAACGAATAAAATATATCAAAACTAATGTTATTTTCTTAATATAGAATGTTGAGCAAAGTCCGAATTTTTACAGAAGTTTTGCAATGTTTTACCCAATAAAAAAATCGCGTCAGACATAAATGTTTAAGGTTTACACAATATTTAAAAACAAGCATTTACAGGATTAGAGTTAACTGAATTACTCTTATAACTCTTATTTCAAAAATCGAAAATTTATTTCACAGGCAGAGAATGTTCTCTTGCATTTTTGACGAAAAAGAACGATCGATTTCGGTGAAGCGCCGCGTGGAAGCGACTTTATGTTCCGCGTGGCTACTTGGAAGAGGGGACACAATCTCGGATACCTCGCTCCGATATCTGATAACGAGCACAGAGTTTCTCGAAGAATTGTTATAAATTTTGCATCTGCTTTCCGTGTAAAAGCGCATATAATATTGATGTAAAACGAATTCGACGAAGAAGGTAAAGCGTCGGGGGGGATGAAATTTTCAGGTGATCGCGAGACCTCGCGCGGCGAAGGATTTCCGGGAGATTGTCACTTCTCGCGACATCTATTATCCGGGAATCTCGCTAATGCACCGAGATTAAGCGGAGATCGCATCACGCGAATTGCGTTCTCGTTCCGCGAAAAAAGGCGAGGAACTCACGGCACGTGTGTCACGACTACTGTGTGTCGGTGGCTACGACCTTCTCCGAAATCGATCGGCGATTTCCGGGAGGTGACTTCATTCGGGGATTCCGTCGCGGTCACGCTTTCATTTAGCTTTCGACCTGTGCACACCTGCGATGAACGAAGAGCGATGGAAAAAAAAATAAAGAAAAAACACGCCGCAACGCCACCACCTCGCCCTGTTCGTCACGTGCACGTGAGACAGAGAGCTTCGACCCCGCAGTTACGAGGACGCGCGTAAAGCCCGAATCGTCACGTATCGTACGCTCGATCGATAGGTCGGTCGCTTGCCGTCCGTTTTGCCATGATTAATTTGACTTTCACGATGATTAAGTGTACATAGACTGCATAATGTGTCCGCTGTTTGCGCAAGCGAAAACACTCGCGTAAATCGCTTGGAATTAACCCTCTCTCGTAAAATGTTGCATAATTTTATATGTAATAAAAAATAAAAACATTTTAACACTAAAATTTTTCGACTTTTCCATCAGTTTGTTTTTCAGTCTTTTAACATAACACCTCGAATAAAATAAATCTCTGTAAAAAATTTATTTTCACAAAACGCGGGTTTTTTTATTTAATAATTATTTAATAATAAATATTATTTAATAATTTATTTAATAATCTAAGTCGTAAAAATATTTCACAATTTGAATTTTATTCTATTGTTTCTAACGCAGAAATTCTATAATTGTTTTTTTTTTCTTTGAGAAAAAAATTTTCTCGAAAAACTTTCTGACCGCAATTGAGATGTCACAAGACCGTCTGCCGATTGGCCTGATCTCGACGAGTGCATGTTCCTCATAACTAACATAGGATAGAGTATTTGTTACAAGATAAGTAGCGGAATTTGACGAAAGCCGCGACATGACGCTCGTTATCACCGGAAGAAAGTCTAAATGGAACGTTAACGAGAATAATCGAAGACCGCGGGGTTACGGAATAATCGCGGGTCAGAAAGAGAGAAATCGCACAAAGCGGATGTATAATTCCACCCTCCCCTCTTCTGCGGAGATGCTCTCGCATATTTCGAAACTCCCACAGTGCTTTTCTATATCTTCCAGTACTTTTCTAATATTTTTGAAATATTAATAGCAGAAAATCGAAAGAGGCTCCGAACCGAACAGACGAGTCGCGGCCGAGGCTGCTGTCCTTGAAAAAAAAATTCTCTTTCGGAGTAAGTGCAGCGTTGCACGCTCTCGCGAAACCTGATACGAAGCCCTCGTCGCGTTGAGAGCGGCGAAAGATAAATCAACGGAAGGTTGCGCGCCGAGACTCGATTACGCCTCGCAATTAAGCTTCAAACGGCGAAGCTGGAATTTGACGGTGACGATAGAAAGGGAACGGGGGAGAGGGATGGATTCGCGATCGCCTTTTATATTTCGCCTCGCATAATTGAACTTCAGACACGATGCACTTAAGACAACGCGCGACGCGCGAGGAAGTTGAAATTTGACGAGGAATCGAGAAATCGAGTTTCGGCGCGAGAAACGTGCGCACTAGCATAGGTTGCGTTCACATTTTAGAGATTATCACTCGAGTGAATGATACTTTTTTCAAATATAGGTTAGAAGAAGGCCAGTACGAACCAATTATGCAGGGTATTGTGCAATGAAATATACTTTTTTCATCTCTCTTACTTTTGTAATCTCTCAACCTTTGTGCAACTGTTGCTGAATGTAATCTATTGACGTGTTCGCGCAACCTTTTTTTTACATCGCGGAAGAAGAATGAAAGTGACGGGACTTTGGTATCGTGTGGGAGACGAGCGTATTACTAGCTCGATTTGTGCGTCTAACTATCTTGCTCCGGTCCGTTAATTTTAATTGCTAGTTTTGTTGTGCTCGTAAACCGAGCGTTACTTGTAATATCAGTGACTTGTCGCGTCATTTCACTTCGGTTCTCGTTTCGTGTCTCCGAAGATGCGAAATCGTTCGAGTCGCGACTGCTAACAACTCGTTTCGACCGCTGAACACACGAAATTCCAAGAAGGGTGGAAGCTATATAGGACTTTTGCTCGACTCGCGCAAAGAGACGCGAGTTCTGCGACGATTGCGTAAAACGAGACACACCGATGACTAAATTCTGCCGCCTTTTCTTTATGTGGAGTTTTTTTTTCGGCGGAGTCAATCGGGAACGATGAAAAACTGCGCGTTATTACAAAATCTAAATTTTTAGAGATTATTAAAAAAAAAAACGTCACGATGAGCAATACGTGTGCGTCACTTATTAAAATAAAATGTCATTTTTACTTGAAATTATTTTCGTCTTTTAACGTATTATTAAATGCGAAAGTCTCTTTTCTCGAATAACAGTATATAGAGCGCGTATATTAAAATCATAAAAATTATATCTTACAGTCTTCTCCTGTATATTAATAAAAAAACGCGTAAACGTTGATTTCGTGCGACCAAACATTGGTACGAAATGTCATCATATGAAAATGTTGTACGCTCTCATTCACAAAATTAATAATCTTTGTTCCTCGCGATATTTTAGATATATTTTAATGAAAATTAAATATCTATTTATTCCTCCGTTTATTTATTCCTCCGTCTCTCTCGTGATATTTCGGGAAAGAAATTATTTTTCGAATGCGTCTCGCGCGCAGGTTGACATTTCGATGAAAAAAATGAGATCAGCAAAAATTCTCATTAGAAAAAGCGACGTAATACGTAGAATATTTTTGTATAAAAGCGCGATTATTATTATTTTTATATATTTCTTCGCGTGTCCTTTAAAAATATCTGAAATCTCGTGACCGGAGCGGCGCGCATATATCTCCTACGTGCTTTTACGTGGGAAATGTTCTTACTCACCCCATTTCGCCGTACACCTTCGATGATCTTTCTCGCTCGCTCTGCTCTTCGCGCACTGCGCGGAGCAGCAGGCCGGAGCCAACGTACACGGCGCGACGCTGGATATATACATGCACGCAATATCAGCGGCAAGCAGTCGACACGCGGCGCTCGCACGAAGAGGATCTTGCCGTCGTGTTGTTTCTCGCGGCTGAGAGGGCGAGAAAGGAAATAGAAATCGGAAACAAGTGAGAGAAGTGTATGTGTGTGTGTGTGATTTTTTGTTGTTGTTGATGTTCGTCGTGTTGCATATACGATCGCATTTTCCTTATATACATCGGAACGATTTTCGAGATTCAGACTGGGGGTCCACTTGATTTGCGCACGGATTAACAAAAAATTGTGACCGCGTGTTGTTGCGCGATGACGTCGTCGCTCGTGCTTAACAAACAACAGCATCACGACGTGAGATCTTCCCGTCTCCGGACATCCGGTTTTAATCCGCGCGATCTTCGCTCGGCGGCGCGCTCTTAGAATGTTGTCGCGCCTCAGCTTCTAAGAAAGGTCGATCGAAGAACCCGCTCGATCGCGCGCCCAGCGAAACGAGACCAGTTTCTCTCCGGAACGGTAAACCTCGCTCGTGTCGGACCGAACGTCGAGGAACGACGCGGGAGGCACGCACAGCGACCCCGAAGAGAGCCCCCAGTCGCTGAAGACCCGCGGAAGTAACGCCGGAATTAATCAGAAACTGGATCGGAAATATCTGTTTTCGAGCAATTTCTTAAAAAAAAAGAAGAAAAAAAAAATTGGACTGCAGAAGATACTGTGTGTGGGAGATATTGCGAAAGATACGCTTATCAGAGGACGGATAACTAATAAGAGCGCCAGTTCACTCCCGGTGGTTTCGATAGCATCGCGCACGGCCGTGCACCCCGCGCTCCGATAACACAAGTAGCCGGCGTGAGACCGGCCACGAGACCGTGTTCCTCTGGCTATGGGCAAGCTCCCAATAAACAACCCCCTAAGTGATATCACTCGCGAGAACGCAAAGGCGGTCAGCGGTGAAGAAGAGGAGGAGGAGGAGGAAGAGAAGAGGACGTCGTCGGTGGTGATCGCCGCGGTAGCGCGATCCAGCGCGACGTATGGCACGATCGCCGATCGCGATCGTCGCGTGCTTATCACCCACGACGATGACGACGACGACGACATTGCCGCGCGTCCGGCGAAAAGTCGAACGCCGATCGCGAAGATCGTGCCAGAAGGCGTCCGGAGCGATCACGGGCGACGCGACGCGGTCGTTACCACGCGGTCACGAAGAAATACGTGGCACGCGGAACGTAACGGCGAGGAGGAGGCTGCTACTATCGACGCATCGGCAGATATCAATCTGAGCGAATCGATAATCGCAAACGTTATCGATAATAATGAGACCAGCCGTACGTTTGACGCGCCGGGCGCGTCTCGAGGGCACTGCCATGCAGGCAGGATCGCCGGCGACGATTGCACTTGTTGCGTCGCGATCGATGTCACTTCGTTTGACGCGCGAACACGAGCTCGTCGTCACACAGACCGACGTCGCGAACGAACGAACAGGAGTCCGCGGGTCGGCGACATTTCGACACGCCGCGGCAAATCGATCGGTGCGTCTCCTCCGATTGATATCCGGAGGTTCGAGAGAATACTCGATAGTAGTACGGTAAATAATAATAATAATAATAATAATAATAATAATAGTATTACGACAACAATTAAGAAGCGGGAGGAGCGGAAGGATCGGTTTGCCATTCCGATTGTCGGTGGTATTGCGGACATTTCCAAGTGCAACGAATGTATCTTATCCGACAGTACTGTAAATAATGCGATAAGCATAATCGAGATCCGCGACTCGATCGGAATCGATTGTAGAATTAACGCCGAACGTACTTGGATCAACGATCGTGACTGCCGTCCTAGACTGATCGGTATTGTCGAGTCCTACGACGAGAAACGGCCGTCGCGCGTCACGAGCGGCGACACGTTGTTTCCCTCAAGATTTCGCGCGAAAATCGGCGCGACGACCAAGACGACGAACGTCGCGTGCTGGAGATTACCGAGGCTCGGGCTGCGAGTTCTTCTCCTGGGATTGATCGCGATCAGCTTGTTCTTCGACGCCGCGCTAGCGATGCCGCCGTCGTCGTCCGCTCTAGTGGAAACGGAGAACCTCGAGAACGACGTCGAGGAATTGGAGATTCCGAGGAACGAACTCGGCGACGACGAGCTGGAGATCATCAGGAAGAGCATCGTGGAAGGTCTCGGGCTCCAGAGAATACCTGATCCTTCTAAGGTAGGTTTTGGAAGTAATGATAGTCTCAACGAAAATATATATTGCATGTGTGTGTGCAATAGAATCTTTTTTTCCAAAGAAAAAACCCCGGTCTTTAACAAACGATAAGTAAAATCGCAAAAAAATGAGGTCTACACGTATCTCAACGATTTATTGCCCGCGTAATAAAAAAAAAAGGTCGATAAATTCTAAATTATTACGACGATAAGCGACAAACGCGCGCGGTGACGATATGTCGCGTTCGCGTCGTTCGAGTTCGTTGATCGAGAACGACGTTCTCTCTCTCGGTCGCCGAGATGGTCGAATAAAAAAAACTTTTTACGCTAGAGAAGTGAAACTTCTCTCACGACGTGTGTGTTTCTAAGATTTACGCTGTTGAAAAAAAAACACACCGTAGTTGAAGAGACGAAATTTTGACAATTGTGCGAATCACTTCTCAGGGATGTTGCGCAACACAAAAAATATTATATCGACTCCGTCGTCGCAAAACGCGTATCCTGGCGTATTTTATTTTGTACATGCGTGTCACGTGTGTTGTTTAGAAGTCCGTTTAAGATCCATTGCCCCAACGGAGGATCTGGGATTAAAATGAGCCGCGCTCATGAGCGCGCATTAACGCTCGCTTTTTTATAAGATTATAATTATACCTGCGATAGAAGAAGATTTACTCGATCAAAGTTAGCTTTTACAAGCGACGTCCGACGTAACCGTCCGAAAATAGATCTTATAAATTATGAACTTGTGCATATAGTGTGTGCGCGCCACACACAGTACAGTCCTGCTCCGAAAGTCTCTTCAAGGGTAAACAGCCGGTATAAATCGAGTTGTCCTCGCGCGCGCGCGCGCGCGCGAACAAGGCATTTGCGGCGCGCAAACGTAATATACTCATTGATTCGCATGCACACACCCCTTCCCACCCCTTGTATATTCCGGTATTTATAGATCGCCCGTAAATCATACGAACCGATCATGAGAAACGCGCCCTCGCGTCCGCACGCGAAGTACGGACTTTCGCGGGCGAGAGCTCGCCAGGGGTTCGTTGACATCGGGTTGGGCTTGGGAGAAAGAAAGAAAAAAAAAAAAAGAAGAAAGGGTTTTAGCACGTAGCTAGCGAGTGAGCGAGCGCGCGCGCGCATGCATTTACTTCGCCGAGTTCGCGCGGGCGGGCCGCAACTGCAGCCCGGACTGTCCGAACGATGAAAAAGCGCAACAATAACGCCGCACTCGGGGCGAGAGACGCGCGTGACACGTTGCGTGGTCTCGTCTAGATCATTAGTCTCTTAAAATACTCGCACGAAACGAACCGCACGTCGGAATTCTTAATCCCTCAACCCTTTCCTGATGTTTTTCTTCTTTTTTTTTTTTTTTTGTTTTTCACCGTATGTTGCTTTATCGCACGCGCGCATTTTCGATTTTGTTTTACCGAAGGGTGAGATTTACAGACTTTTATTAAAAAAGGAAACGCGTTATATAAAGAGTTTGTTTTTCTCCGCTAAGAAAACTTCCTCGACTTCGCGCAACGACGAAGCGACGACGGGGCCACGCGTCGCGTTTGTACTTTTGGCGGCGATCGTTTCTTCGAGGATTATAGTCGCGCGAAGTGTGAAGAAATCGGCTTTGACAGAAGAAATCTCTCCGTTTCTTTTCGGTAACTTGCGCCAGGTGTACTCGCCGCGCGTGTGTGTCCGCGGAAACGCGCGATCTGACACATATAGTAGGTATACGCGCGCACTGTTTGCCTAGACTTCGTCGCGCGGCTAATAATCGCCGTCCCTTTGTCAGTGCCGACCCGAGTAAACAGTCTTACGACCGAATGCAATTCCTGTCGTAGATAACGATTGTCGCGCGCGCGTTGCGAGAGAGATATTACATTAAAGTACGCTCTCATCTCGTTCTCTATATTACGCGGCGCGGCGGCGGCGGCGGCGAAGGCGAAGCGGGCGTGTACTTCGCATCATCGGTTGATTTACGTTCTATTGAAAACCGCGGTCTCTCGTTTAAGGACGAGTCTCGTCTCTTTCGGAACCCGAAAAAGCGGTCAAGCTTTAATCGTGCCTTACGGGAGAAAGTTGTCGGGAGAAAAAGATTGCGAATTACATAAAAATAAAACGACCGTAAGATGTATTACACTTTTTTTTTAGGCACTTTGCGAAAAAAGTTCACACACACATATATATGTATATATATATATTTAGGACAGAAAAGAAAAAGATATAGTATTTTCGCGTCGTGACCTCCTTCTTCTGAATTTCAAGATTTCTATAAAAATCGCCGCCGAACGATGACATTCTACAAAAAGTATTTTCAGAATTCAATTGTCTCTCTTTCTGCGTTTAGAATTAATTTTTTTTTTTTTTTTGGACAGTGACTTTTTTGAAAGATGTATTTTCACAACCTCACCTCATTCCCGCGATCGCGCGATTTAAAATAAAAATGATCGAAATGATCCGTCGAGAAAGAAAACCGTATTTTCAGGCCATATGTCGCGTCTCTTTTTCCGTTTTTTTTTTTTTTTATACTCTCGTTTTTTCTCTCCAATCACTTCTCGAATCTTTTCGGGATTGCGGCATTTCGAAATAACACACCCCGGAGGCGGTATATGCGCGTCTTGTTTCTTTCGATCTTCGTGACACGTTTCGCGTGTTCCCGCGCGACTCGCTGTGTGAGATCGAAGAGGTTCGTCGCGCGCGGCAGAATGCCGCCGTCCGTCCGTCAAAAGGAGCAGAATGAACCCGCGCGCAAGAGGCAAAAAGAAAAACGGAGACAGAAGTCAGGCCTCGAGGTGCAAGAAAGGACGAACAGAAGATCGCGACTTCGTTTTCGTCTCTTCCCTCTCTTCCTCTTTCTCTTGTCTCTGCCGCGTTTCGCTTGAACGCGCCGCCCGTCGTCTCGAAGGGCTCGCCGCTGACGCATATGCGGCTTTTGTTCTGCAAATGCACCCCGTCGCCGGCAGTATGTACAAAGTGAAAAGAGAAGCCAACGACGAGACGGACGGACGGCGCGCGGCGCGGCGGCGAGAAGTCAACTACTACTTCGAGTTCGTCGAAGAAGGCGGGGAGAGATCGATGTTGTATTATCGTAGATTCCGTCGCGTAATTAAGTGTGTCAAGGAATACGCCTAGGCGCCTCTGGCTTGTGTGACAACGACGACGACGATGAGGACCACATTCCGGAGAAAGACGTTCAGCTGGAAAACCGGCGGAACAACCGCCGCGCCGTCGAGAGACACCGATTAATTTTAATAACTATATAACGTCGCGCCGTCTGTGATCTTTTGCGCGCGCGATCACGCGTGCGATTATAATCAATATTACGTTTGGACAAGATTTCAAACACTCGAATTTTTCACCGACGCGAAGAATTCGAATGTAAAAGTTTCTTCGTCCGTCTCTCTCTTGAAAACGGCGGAATTGATTAAATTGAAATCGCCGGCATTTATTCTAATCAGCTTTGCTTGTTTTGACGCGATCGTCTCGGCGATTAGTTCGAACGTTTGCGAAAAATTTCAGGAACTCTGTCGCCAATAAACTTGAAAGATTCTAATGACCCCCCGTTAACGCGACGCAAACTGGAGAGATATAAATCACGTATAAATTGAACACTCTCTCAATCCCTTTCAGTTAACGTTTTAATGACAACGTCTCCGCGATTACGTCCATCGCAAAACATCGCAACTTTTTTTCGCGCGGGCCGACGCAAAGGGATAAATTCTACCGGCTATCACTTTTTTTTTTTTTTCGATTCCTTAATAGCGTTATTACGCGGCGGAAAAGTCTCGCGGTGTGGCCGGTATACGTCATCGTGGTTAATAGCGTTCTTCGGGACCGGCCGCGACACGGGCGGCGGTAGCATGTGCCGACAGACCGGAATACAGTCTTCGCCTGCTGCGAAATTACACCGCAAGGCGGCTTGTCATTATCCAATCCCGAGCGTTTTATTCGATGCGGCCGCGCGTTTGTCGGATCGCCACGCATTTTTTAAAGACGAAAGCAGCGCATTCCTCCACCCATCCTTCCCCCAAAAAAACGCGCATCTTTCTTACATACTTTCGGTCAGTGAACCGCTCTACAACGCAAAGTGTATTAGATCCTATCCTTTTGTGATAATCCAATCCGATCTTTCGATGGTGGCCCAAGTCCAAGTATTTTGGACTTCCGAGTGTTTATGCTCCGATGAAAAATAACGCGAAAAAACGACGCACAAGAGAGTAAGACGGAAATGAATCTACCGTTTTGTCGTCTTCGTCTAATGTTAAGAAACATAATAAATGTTGACTAATCGACCTTTACTAAGGAGAGAGAAAGAAGTAGAATATACAAACAACCTGCAGTTTTTATTCTTTTTCTCAAATGTAGCCGGTTTCTCGCATTAAAGCAGCGAAGCATTAAAAGCGCAGAGAATTTCGAAGTACAATATATACAGCATGTCTGCGTTTGGTCTCAATTTTAACAAATTTAATGTTGTATTTAATTAATTAATGTTACACATATTAATTAATCAATTAATTTTAACAACAAAATGTTCCGTTTACAGTTGATATTTCTATTCGCTCTGAACTGTGAGTATTTTTTATAAATTGATTTTTTTTTTTTTTTAAATGTGGCGCGCGACATTTGTTAAATGTTCCGCGCGCAACAGGTGTCACACGCATCCCACGTGGTTACATCGGCCTCAGACGGAATTAATATTTACAAACGCATATATTTTAAATCTAAAAACGTTAATTTATACAAGAGAGAGAGAGAGAATTCGCATAATTCAAATGAATCTTAACTGAAATACACAGTCGATCGCGTGTGTCTATAGATAGATAGATATATACGTATCCTGCAGCGAAGCGCGTAGGCGGTTCGTCTTCGGATATATATAGCGCGCGAAGCACAATTGAATGAATACCTTAATACGTTATCGCTATCGAAAACGATTACTCGCGTGTATTACGGTACGATTTACACAAGAGAACCTGTCGGCGGGATTGTTCACTTTAATTAAAGTCTTAATTTAAATGATAAAAAAGAGGTGAGACTTTGTGTTAAAAAAAAAAAAAAAATTGTCTTCGCTTACGAAAAGTTTTACAAACATCTCTCTTTCTCTCTCTATCTCCGACTCTATCCGTGACTTCTCAAATCAAAAACTGAATAAGATTCTTCCAAAGTCGAATCACGAGAAAGGATCTAACGGTTCGTGTTAAAGCTTAGATATTGTACGGATAGCGGCACAATATGCGTCGCTGTACAACGTTCTCGGGAATTAATCGCGGTTGCCGCGAACTTACGAAGAAAAAAAAGAGAAAAATAAAAAGAGATCAAGATCGAGATTCAAACGTTTGCGAGAAAATGAAAAAAACGTCGGGAATTCAAACCGGGACGACGGCGGCGCGGCGGCTTGTCAGGATCATCGGCGCGTATATTCGCAACGGCGCAGCGGCCCGGCGTTAGGACAAACGTGTGGGTGGTCGGGTCCGTCTTCTTGCCCCACTTTCGCTTACGCATGTACGAGCACGTGCGTTGCGAGCCGTGCTGCTCCTGCTCTCGCGTAATAAGTGCCGAGGCGAGCGAGCGAGGCGTCCACGTGCGCGGCTGGTACCTATACGCGCATTCTTGCGTGCACACTATGTACGCTACGTGCGTGCAACATTAGCGATATTTAATACACGCCTAACCAGTTTCTGCGAGAACAACATGACGACACGTCGTTGTTGTCGTCGTTGTCGTCGTCGTCGTCGTCGTCGCGTCTCTCTTGCTGCTCTCGTCTTCCTATTATGAAACGTGAAAGCCGACGAGACCGCACAGTTAGCCGCCATCTGCCGCGATGGGGGAAAATGCGCAGAGAAAAGAAAAATAAGAGATAAACTCGAATTTTACCGATACAAACAAAACGAGGTTTTACATGTATTTTTATTTTTATTTATTTTTTTTAATTTTTTTTTTTATTGTTGAGTTTTTAAATTTGCGGATTTTTTTCACGTTTCCGCGTCGCGCAATCGGAATGCGACTGTACAATCGATAGTAGAAAGTGCGGTAAATTAGAAACTAGCGTTTTTGTTGTTAAATATCTCACAGAGAAAGACACAATTGAAAAGGATTTCGAATACCGTAGAGAGTACCGTACGGAATTGGACACATGACAGAATTCATCTAATAATAACAATCGCGAGAGCTTATCTTGTCTCCCGGAAGGCACGTGTCTTTTCAGCAATCATTACGCGTTTCTTATCTCAGCGTAAAACCTTTTTATCCGAGTCTATTTCCGCGCTTACTAAATTCGTTCGTTATTTTCCGAGAACTTACGATATACCCGTTTGATAATATATATATATATATCAAGCTTTCGTTGCGTGAGAATCAACAAGAATTTTGCGCGCGCGCGCACGCGTGGGTGTGTGTGTAGAGGATTGAATTTATGTATTTTATATAGATGTATTTTCACACATTTTCTACTTGTGGAGATAAAAACACGATAAAATACGAAAGATAAACTAGCAAGTTACATGTTGTCGTTTATATAAATCATCAATCTTTCATTTTGAGGTTGAGCAATATATTATCTGCTGTAAGTTATTAATAATATAGTGTCAGATCATTACAAGGTAGACATTACACCCGAGAAAGAACGTTTAATTCATTTTACATGCGCAATTGAGAAGCAAAAAAAATTTCAATGCATGCGAAAGAATACGCGGCAATAGGTGCGTGTATCGAAATGTTGCAAGGAAGTCTCTCCGCGTTACTCTCGGTGCGTCGATGGCATTATCGGGAAATTACACGATCCACACACACCGAGAGATATACTATATACGACACAGAGGCTATCAAGGATTACAACAATTTAGAATTCTGCAGATACATCGCGAACTGACGCGGATAGACATCGCGTATACACCAGAGTTTCTGCGAAAAGATTAACCTTTAAATAAATGACAACGGTACACATATCCACTACATTCTCACGTTCTCGTGTTCGTTCGATATATCGCGCGTGTGAGATCTCGCGTGCGTGAAAAAATCCGAAAGGACGTATATTTATTAGAAGAAAAAAAGAAACCGCAGAGCCTATGGTCCGGTAGGACGTATTTTTGTTTCGTTCCGGTGTCAAACATGCGGGCTTGTAAAATAAGATTTACACAATGTACCGAACGGAGATACACAATGGTCACGAGATGCGAGACGTTTCACGGACTTCGTTTTGTTGTAACATCGATGTGGCGATTTTACAATCACGTGCCCCGCGCGACTCTTTCTGTAATTTCTTTCCGACAGGCGATTTCTTGGTGCCGTGTGTGCATGCGTGCGTGTATGTGCGTGTCTCACGATGCGAATCGTTCATTATAATATAACACGCTTTTATATGAAAGAACGTCTAACGATTTAAAATGGTAATTGGTAATTTTGCGTAACGTAACAGAAACATACAGAGAAAGAGAGAGAGAGAGAAAAATGTACGAGCCACTAAGTATAAATTGTCAGAGAAGCCGATGTAAAACTCAACGCCGATTATTAGTCGAACAAATGTTTTGGCAAACGAGCTACCGGCTCGACCTTAAATGGCGTCGCTACAACGATGTTGCGTCCGTATGAAACATTTATCTTCTGACCTCAAATTCGATCTCCGGCGAAAGGCAAAAATTTGCATTCCCGAGCCATTCAACGCCGCGTGATTAAATTTTTCTTTTTTTATCCTCGTCGATTGGCCATAGTGTTTGAATCGTCTCTGTACCACTTCACTCGCGTTCCTTGTTCTTTTGATGAATGAGAAAGATTTACGACCGCTTCACGGACAACGCGCTACAAATAATACGTACATGGAAGTTGCACGTATCGAGTTTAATTAGACAACGCAGTTCGAATTTTTATATTAATTATTAACTGGTAAAATTCTTCAAGTAAAAAGTTGATAAAGAATAACTTGGGTTATTTTTTTGAGATTTTTCTGACGTATTACTTCAACAAAAAAAAAAAACAATTGTTGTGACAATGTTACTGGCAGGTTCTCTGGACGCAGCTGTCTTCGAAAAACTGTTTTTGCAACCGCGTCCGACTCGTGCAACTACCATAATTTCTAAATTATATTTCTCGCCACTCATTCTCACACACTCGCAGGAAATTTTTATAATTATATATTTACTCTCCGTGTATACGGCCGTGCAACAGTTTTTTTCGTCGATCGAGTTAACCGCCATAAATAACGATCGCGAATTAACGCGCAGCCGGCGTTATAAATAATAATCGCTGTCGATCGAATTTATTTAAAGTTGCCGCGTCGCACCACGTTGTTGCCGCACTTTCTCTCTCTCTCTCTCTCTTTCTCCTCGAAAAGTTCGTGCCTATTATAAGATTCCGGTTTACATATACACATTTAATTACGCGATTCGTCACACACAATGTTGCTGACGGACGACAAGGAAGTTGTCCTGGTCGATTCGAAAGTATCTCGGGCGATGAGTAAGATTTTTATGCCACGACAGAACGAAAAAACTTTAGACAACAAGTCTCTGAGAGATCTCTGTGAGAGTGTCGCTTGGAAATTCCGAAACGCCTTGCGAAATCCGCGAGTAAGCGGCGATCGGACTTAGGCGGTTAGTTCTGGATAACACACGTGCGTTGTGATCGAATGCCGGATCTCAAAGACCATCCGGAGGAGTGACATCTGTCATCGCGTCGTCATCGCGTTTCCGTCATCCCGGCTATCAATGAAAGGCCGAAGGTCGTCACGGAGAGAAATTTTATCGACTCGAAAATCGATCAATACTCGCTTTCTCGACACGCTGCGGGCACGATTAATTAATCAAAAAAAAAGTTTGCCTTGAAGTTTTAATTTCTGACTCTATAAATGTTTGTATCGCAAAGAAGTTTTTTTTTTTTTTTTTTTTTTTTTTTTTAAAGAAAAGAGAAAGTATGTTCTTGTGCTATTTGTTGTTATGTTCCTCGCAAAAAACGCATAATATATTAGAACGGCTGTACGGCGACTGTTCAAAAGTCCGGTTCGACGTTCGGATTAAACGACCAAGTTTACGGCGTTCAAGCCTGTAACCGCGCTTACGAACGAGAAAAGCAATGTCGCCACAGCGTTTAAAAGCGCCTCAAGGTAGAATTCGATCGGGATCCTTGATGCGGAATTCCGTGATTACAACAACGGGAGATGTTCAACAAGGAGTTCGCTATGAGTGTTAGTGAAAACGCGTGAGATAAAGATAGAGATTAAATCGTGGGAGCCGCTAATCGGATCTTCCGATACAGATTGTTTTTCGCGCGATTTCATTGCGCGCTTATACCGGTGGCCGGACAGATAAACCGACCGGTCAATCGTTATATTAGTCATCATTAATTGCTTATTGCGGTTAAGACATTCCTCCGCGACGTGAATCGTTTATCATATAATTCCTTGTTGCGCGCGCGTTGTGTAACGCGCGTCTCCATTAAAAACGCGTCTCCGTATATGATCCGCGTTACATTGTTTTGTTGGAATTTACAAACGTCATATATTAATACTTCGTTGCTGCGGGAAGAGAGAACGCGTTTAATTTTAGAACGCGTCAGACGCGGACATTAGAGGCGGGTAATACCCGTGAACATCACATCGCACGTAAAAAACTAATATTATATTATATATTTGTCATCTATCATTTTACCTGAGAAGCAGCGTGCTGCTAAGAACACAACTTGACAGACCACATTTTGATAGGTCAATCCACTAATGAATTTTTAATTAACAAACGGAGAATATTTTTCTCGTCTTGTGTCGTCGACTCGAATCGACTCGACGAGTTTGTTTGTCCGAAGAAATTTATTTCTACAAAATAATCGAGAGCAGCAACGTTGTCGTAACGCAATGTTGTTACATTGCCGCGCGCATGTCGATGTGTCACAACTCTCGATGAGAGAAGATCGTCGGTTCATATCTCACGCGACTCACACGTCACTCGCGAAACGCATAAATTTTCAAAAAGATAAGAACGGCCTGGCGTGTTTGTGAACGGATCGGATATTTATGGGATTTACAAGACGATAATTCCGTCCGGGACCGTTTATCGGGGACCGTCACTTAGGCAATTGCTTTCTGTTAGGCCTTTAAATTGACCGGCGTGCTCGTCTCTCGAGTCGGATCGCGTCTCGGTGCCGGCCATACCCGCAATAAAGAATTACAAGTTGACATAGAAAAAAAAAAAAAAAAAATTGTGAAATTCGTCAAGCGCGCGTGGTGTCGGAGTCAGTTCGCCAGTTGCACGAAATAATCCGGATGTACACGTCATGGTTGTAATCTGTGCAGCGAAACATTCGAGATAATAATATTATAATTAAAAATAATAATATTATATTCTAACAATATTATAATATAATATTATTATTACATAATAATAATATTATTTTATAATTATAATAATATTGTAATTTACGTAATTACACGAGAACATCTAATGTAATATGTTGGACTGTTAAAATGAATTATATGAGAGATGCCGGCAAGTTCGACACACTTTCTTTGTGTGTATACTTATATCGAGATCGAGCAACGAGCGTTACAATACGGATCTATAAAACTAGAATTCTATGAATTTTCTTTTTCTCGAGAAAGGGATAAAGAGAGATAGAGAGACAGAAAGAGAGAGAGAGATCTGCATTCAACTCGGAATCGTTCGGAGAACGACGAATAAATATCCACGCTTTACGCACGAACGGAAAAGGCAGGGCCACGGGAGAGACAACTCAATAATCCTAAACCGTTATTTACAACCCTTATTTAGCATCGCGGGGAACGCCACGATCTTTATTGTGACGTCTCTCTCGATAAAGCTGCTAACGAATCTATTAATCGGTTTCTCGATCGGCTCTCTTCGAGTTTAGCGACACAAGCGCGGTAACAATCCTCGAGAATTCTCGAAAATATTCTTTTTACAAAGATTTCTCTCTTTATTTTTTATACGCGCCGTATAAAATATTTTATTTCAAGAGAGGTGTGAATATAGTGGTATTTTATTTCAGACACGTTATACGAAGATGTACATACAATAAAAAGTTCGTTAAAGATAACGTGTCATCGAATGTGAAATTACTAGTCGGACACCTCGGAAATCTCACGTTCGAATTGTTTTGATGATCGTTTTACGACGTAAAACTCCGCGCACGTTATTTTTCTACATACAAATTTATAATACGGTCTCGTAAATATTCGACGCTCCTTTTTGATCGCGCGAGAAAATCCCGCGCCGGGAAAAATGACTGAAAGACGAAACGAATCGATCCGAGTAACAAGAGAGGACACGCTTTGAATCGACGCTAACGAGATTTACGATTAACTTGAATTTTAAGAGAAAGCGACTTTCGAGACGAGACGTCGGGTCGCGCGTAGAAAATGCCCGGGGGAATGCCGGACGCGTTAATCCGTGTGCATTTATGTTTATTCTCAAAACGTTGGTATGTACACGCGTGAAGGATGAGAGAAAGAAAAAAAAGGGGGATAACGCCACACGTGTCGACCGTGAGGCCGCGCGTGAAAATTTCTCACGGTGTTTTTCAACGCCGTCCACGGGAAACGCCGATGTCGACAGAAGGACTCGTCGATTATTAACGATTAAGTAACGGTCGATGTCGAGATGCGATAAGAATAAGAAACGCGAACCGAGGAACCATCGGTGCGCAATTATCATTGTTACCAACGATAATTATGGTTACTCGTGATAATCACGCATTGATTCTATATAAAGTCTGGTTTAAACAGGCATCGATTATATCGATCGTAGAAAAAAGGAAACGTAATTTTCTACGTGTATGTACGTAAAAAAATAATAATACGATTCGATTCGGTTGTCTATAAAAAAAAATGCTCGACAAATTGCACGTTACAAAACACTTTTTCCGCACTTTATCGGTTTGGTTTCTGTGCGAAGCTTTGCGCAAATCAAATTTTTATATCGACGCGTTGATAAAAGAGAGTTGATAAAACTCTATTCGCGGGTCTACGAAGAAGAAGTGCGTGGTTCCGCTTTTGCGATCATTCTCATTAACGGTATAAATAGCCTAAATGGTTTTCTACTCCAGTGATATGTACCTCATTACAATTTATTCCGCTGCGTCCGAGACGTTCGGCGCGCGTACGTCATTATCCGAACAACGGCATCCGGATATCTGTCATTGACCGTGCGCCAATCAGAAGAACCCGCAATTGAAGACATCCGGGACGTGTTGCACAAAATTGAGACTTAGGCGCTAATCTCCGGCTCCTGATCCCGGGACCCGTCTTCGGTAAAGGACGAGACCAGAAACCGCCTGCTTCGCCTCGTTCGCACGTCTCGCCATTCATTTATTTTTGCGAACAGCGTGTAAGCAAACTAAACAAATCGAACGTCAAAAACGGCGCGCACGGATATATAGAGGGAGAAAGCGTGCGCAATGTTGCAACAATGCATATATGTGCACGTATCCCAAGGACGTCCGGCGAATATACCCTCGAGAATTCTTATAATTCCTGCTTTAACCGAAGAAGTGAGAGCGTGTTTGTTCCGATCGAACGACTGAAAATTGTCGCCGTTAAGAAATTATCGGAATGTGGATTTTTTTTTTTTTTTTGTTATTTTTCACTAACATTTTTCGATATACTTCTCGGTCGAAAGAAAAAAAAACAGAAAAAATAATGAAAAGTGCAAAAGTCTCCTCCCTTAAAAATTGATCTCCGTCACGATGCAAACACATACGCTGTAATTAAACACGAGACGTGGCATTGATAACGTTGCACAACGGAGAGTGGCTGAGAGAGAAAGAAAGAGAAAGAGAGAGACTATATTAATGTTATCTCGCGTAATCATTGACACATTAATTTTTACTTATAATATTTTAAATTCCAATTCACGTCGATAAATGTGTATCGGCGCAGCTTTCGCATTTAATTATTCATTCGTATAATCTGCCTGGTTGTTTTCCTAATCGAAGTAATTTTGATATAAATATTAACGCCGATATAATAATCTTCGATTCACAAGAAGAAACTAACGACAGGAAGTTCGTTTCGAGAGATCAAGTTGTTAGGTACACACGTACTTAATAAAACATTTTTTATTGCATCGTGATTGATTGAAAAAATAAATGCGCGCTCTAGTAATTTGCAACGTTGTACTGTACGATTTTTGTTTCGATGCGTTTTTTGCACTTTTGCACTTTAACGATATGTCTTATCCGCATTATAGTCAAAGGCAAATACGCTTTCGAAATTCTCAATCGCGAACATTATTATTTATTTAAGCGGATTAGAGAGACACGAACATTATATCATGCAACGCGCACCCACGTTATTCTCACGATTTGAGAATTCTTACTTCCCAAGTTTTGCCGGACTTTGCCCTGTGAGTTGTTGAACTCTGCGCGAGTATAAAACGCGATACATTATTCGATAACGATTTTTTTTTTTCAATCGTAGACACTATCGCACAGATCCACACGTTAATATTGTCATACGGATTTCGCAATGTGACGGGATCACATCGCAATACGGTGTCGTGACACATTTTACGTGTATGTCTCGCGTGTTTTGCCGAACACGTGTATACGCGTGTACCGTTTTAATGTATATACGATATATTTTATAGATGTCACATATACACATATTGTATATAATGTATATATTGTCTATTTCGCGCGCGTTGGTGGCTGACGTCGATACGTTATTAGCATACAAAGTACCGCGTATTAACAACAATCATTAAAGATGTAACTTATGTGTGTTTTTTTTCCTTCCGCAACGCGACGCAACGCAACGTCACACGAGCGGGATGTGACCAATTACGAAAAGTAATTTGGTGATTTGTAATAATTGAAAAAAATTAGGGGGTTGTTCAGGAGAAGTGCCAGTTATTTCCCAGGCTCGTGACTCACTCGCCCCTTCCCCGGGAGGAGAACGCGCGAGCTGCGAACGGTCTCGGGTACCTATACGTAATTCTCGTTCCGCAGATTCAATTTCGCGAGCCACGAATATGTTTTCGCGCGCCAATTTCCCCGACCGGAACACCGGCGGCGTGCGCCGCAGTTTAAGCGCGCACTTGATTCTCAAGACGAGATGAGTATCGTTTAAGTGACTCTAAAGGGACTGCGGAGGCGTCGCCGCCGTCGCGTCTCTTCGCGGATCAGAATGATTCATCGCGCACGTATCGTCGTCCCCTGCTCGACGGCGCCACTTCCGGTTGCTCTTTCGATGACAACGCAGTTCTGCATTTGCTGCGGCGAGATACGCAGTTTATTAAAAAAAATTCCACATATCACAACCCGTCGAATTGACATTTGTAACTTTTTACGAAGTTTGTATTTTAATTGTGAGAGGATGAGAGAAAGAGAGAGAGAGAGGGTAAGATAGAAAGATGATTTAAAGATGTTTGTTATATACACAGCCAATTACAGAATCGTAAACCGTAGTCCTGAAGTTCCGTGGAACTACTATAATTTCTATTGAAACGTCTACAGACGAAAGAGATTCGCGTAAATTTCTCACATCCTCCGGTAGTCTGTTATCCTTCGTCTACTCCTCTTCTTCTTTTTCTCTCTTTCTCTTTCTCTCTTTCTCTGTCGGAAGTCGCGTCGGTGGTTGCAGTCTCAACGAGCTAATTTTACAAGCCCGCTGACTCGTCGTTGTCTGGTCTTTCTCATCGGTAGCAAGAAGGGAAAAGGGCGGATTTGTCAGTTGCTTCGTCGTCGTGCGCAACAGTCGGTGGACTCGAGAAAATCGCAAGACTAAAAAACCACAATCGAACAAAGCTTTCGTCTTATTATATAGAAGATGGATAATAGGCAGGGGAAAAAAAGAAGTGAAGATTGAAAATGAAATCTCTCAAAGCAAAAAGGTGGAAAAAAGCGGAAGAGAAAGGAGAATCGTTTCTTATCCCGGTCGAGCAGTCGGCGGCGCCGTGACCTCAGAAAATTAGATAATTTCGATGCCACGTTCGCAATGCAATTATCGCCCCCGAGTTTGACCTCGGTCGAGCGGGAATCAATTAAACGGTCCGAAAGTTCAATCGGCGAGTTCACAGACGAGAGACATCGTTTTCTAAAAGTCGGCCGAGATTTCGGACGACCAGCATGAAAAAAAGGGAGAAAAGATTCGTGTAATAATTTCTGATCGCCAAGTAACATAGCGATATTTCGTCTCTCAACTTTTGAATCTCAAAACATTGAGCTCGATTTATCTCTCAAGTCCCTAAAAAAAACAAACTATCTTTTTTGACTTCCGTATTTTATATGTCTACGACATCGCTTTTCTCTCTTCGATATCTCATTTTGATTTAAGAATATTGTTCGATTTAAATTGTTTGCACTGAAATCTCGCAACAACGCGAAAGGGTTTCCGATGTATGTGCGAGGTGCGCGCATCTATAAATTACCTATATATAAAAGTTCCGAGAAGCAAGAACGCGCTTCCGGTAGTTACTCTTTATTCGCCGTATGTATGTGCGTTGTAATTGTCCGCTATTATACACGCAACGTTACATAAGCAGCGAGCCGTTCTGAGCCGATGATGCGGTCTTTAAGAAATATCATTTGTGGGGTTTTGTTTCCAGGCGAACGTGAGCCAGGCCGAGTACGAGAGAGCGCACAGAGAGTACCTGAAACAAGTGCAGTCGCAACACGAGGAGCAGTCCAGAACACGGCAGGACCTCCACGTATTCCAAACTTCAGGTAAGAGACACCTCGTTTCACTTAATGCTTGTCAGCATTGTCCAAGCTGGAAGTGGAGCTCGCACTTATTTTCACTCCAAATCGTGTGTTTATTTCGAAATTAGGACTAACGTTTCTGAATTGACTGAAAATAGCCAAGCACGACGCGATCGATTGGCCGCAATTAGTCGATACTTCTTTCGCTCGTGCGAATTGAATTTGCTCGTATATATGTATATACTATGAATCGTTTTACGTTACACCTCTAATGTTTACGAATGAGAAAGTCCTACATTCGCGCTTTAGTGTATCCGTCAAAAATAAATGCGGAAAATGGAGGAAAGTGCGAAGCGTGCAGTTATCCGGCGCGGCTGTCGATACGTCACGCCGCCGCTCTTTCTCGCAACCGCACGCATTCAAGTCCCGACGCGGCGCGGCGGCGGCGCGCTTCGAATTTCACATGCGAGAAGCAGCGGCGGGCGCGCGCTGCCAGTAAATCGATTGTTCGCAGGGACAAGCAATAAAAGTCGCGCGCGAATCGAGAAAGAAAAACAACGTCGAGAAAAACGACTTTTCCGTTAGAGCGAGAGAGAGAGAAAGAGTGTGAGAGAAAGAAAAAAAGGAACACACGCGACCGGTTAATATTTACTTTTCCAAGTCAACGAACTCCGAGTCGCTAGAAATTTTTCTGCGAACTCCTCATCCCGCTTTGCGTTTCGCCGACGTTCTCACGACGTTAATTGCCGTGCACTTACGCAAGACGCGGTAAAAAAACGCGCGATTTGACTTTGATCGCGCGCATATGTAATTGTCGATCGATCGACGCTCTCGACGACAACGAGAGAGAGAGAGGGGGGAGGAAAGAGGGAAATACGTTCTGCTCGCGGGAGAAGGAAAAAAAAAGAAGCCTTGCCGGAAGCAGCGCGGGATCTAAAAGCGTGTTTCTTCGAGGATTCTGGGAAAATATACGCGCGCTATTATTGGCCATCCACCTAATTTCTGTACTGTGTGTAGCGCGGAACGTAGCGAGGAAAAATATTTCGCCTCGGGGGCGAACATCGCGCGAATAGCGATGGAAATGACCGCGCGCGAGAAAGCGGCGCGAGTCGAATATCCGACGAGAATGTTGAAAAAACGTGAAGGAAGATGTGGTAATAAAATGCACAATGTTATAATATTGAAGCTCCGCGACTCCCGCTCTCTCTTATATTGAGAATATAATTTTTTCGATAATATAGAGGAAATGCCTCGGAAATATAATTTTCGTTTCTTTTGGGACATAAAAAAAAAAAAAAAGGTTATCGCTCGCGACATCCTCAATTCGTTCCACTTTACAACATTAACAGCTCGTTTAAAACCAACAAGACTCGTCTACTCGCTCTCGGTCAATTACGCCGACAATTAGCCTGATCCGCCGCGAAATCTGAGCGGCGCGAGAGGAACGCGCGCGTCTCGCCGACCCGGTAAATTAAGACATGAATCTTGCTAATGAAATCCTCCTATATATACGCGGCGGGTTTCGTCGGGATACGCGCGCTCAATTACGGTCGTCCTGAAAATAGTGGGTCAAAGAGATAAAAGTCGGCGGCGGCGGCGGCGGCGGCTCATCTGCGGTCGGGACGGGCTATCGGGGATGGAGTCGGGACGGCCCCGGTCCGGCGACTACCGTGCGGTTTTATGCCGCTCGTACAACACGTACATCGAGTGGACTTAAGAGTCAGGTCCGTCCATCGAAACCAGTCTCAAGTGGATACTTGTCTATATACACCGGGCAGAACGGGCGCTAGAGGTGCGCAAAGCAGAAGAAGACGAAGACCTCTTTTGATGGCCGAAGCGCCTCTTTATCTTTCTCTCTCTTTCTCTCGCTTCTTTTATCTGTCTTTCTTCGGAGAACGATGGGTTCCAACAGCGTGCGCGCGGGACTCTCTCTCTCTCTCTGTGTGTCTGTGTTATTATGAAATAGAAATTCCGACCGCGGCGGAATGCCGAGCGACGAGTTCCCGAATGCAATAAGAACGAATCGCCGGGACGCGCAGAAACACACCGAGCGCGAACAAGAAGTAGTCTGCCTTGCTTTATCTCTGCGAGACGGGACACGACGAAGAGTGCTGCTGCTGCTGTGCAGTGTGCCGTCGCCGCGAGTAACCGATACGTGCGGAGTAGAAGTCCTAAAAAGGAAGATCCTTTCCTCCGCCTCTTCCTTTCCTTCTCACGCGGGACGCTTCACGAACGGGTTTCAACGTTCCCTCCGAGATTTACATTTCAATTTATCTGGATCAAAGTGCTCTTCACTCGAGAAAGAGAGAGAGAGAGAAAGTACCTACTCTCATTAGTCGGAAAGACGCGCAAAAAAAGTTAATGAATATAGGAGAGATTAAACTCGGCGGTTGAATTTTAACTCCCGACAGGAATTTAATATTTACGGACTTGAGACGCGCGCGTATACACAAGCATGTGTGCGCATCACGCGCGCGCAAATAATAACGTTATCTCGTTTATATATCGCGTTATATATCGGCGATAATTAAACCGCGAGATTAATAACCGGAGCGCGGCTTCCGAAATATCGACGATTTGAGGCGTTCGCGAAAAAAAAACGACATTCGCGGTTTAAATCCAGGACACTCGCACGGAACGCGATCGGTTATTCTTTCAAATGATGCGATATGTGTCAGATCGGAGGGAAGGAGGGGAGAGGCTCTAATTTCAGATTTTCTCGCCCGAAAATATACATATATGCCTGGTCGATATCGTTTTCTCGCCTCGTAGTTTTGAGACGAGGTTTTTCTATTTTCTTTTTTGAGCTGCGCGCGAGATAAACACGCGCGTTGGTTTTTTTTTCTCTCCTCGATCTTATACACACAATAATTCTAACGTTCGATCAAAACACCTGAGCGCGCATTGAAATATTTCCCGCTTGCGTTATATAGCGCGTATCCCGAATTAACCCACTTTTACGCGTGCTGTTGATCGGATTCCAGTTCCGGGCGCGGATTTCGACGAAGTTTGCGCCTATAAAGCGCGGAGGAGGGTCACCTGTGTACGGAGCATTTATTTTCGGAGCATGCGTCGAGTGATAAAGCCTATAATAAGCACGGCACGCGCGTTTGATGGCACGGTGTTATATTCGGGGGGGAGAGAAATATATCGCGCGGGACTGTCGAATTTTCGTCGGGTGACGAGAGTACATCGGCACACACGCGCGAACACACACACGCACGCATGAACTCACACTCCCGCGCCGCCACCCACCCTCGTCGATGCCTCGCACGTCGCGCGTTACGGCAGAAATCGTCCGGATGCCGTGGATTCCTGACCGCTTTATCGGCCGGTTTAATTTGGCGCGATATCTGGTCAACAGCCAAACAGGCCGTGTGAAAGACCGTATTTTTGGACCGATTCATTGTTCGAGATTCTGACTGCTGAATGAACGAACGCGCGAGGCTCCGGTCCGCGCGTCATCGCAGGATGCGCGTCTTGGACGCGTCCGGTTTCCGGATGCGCGGATCCGCTGGATTCCTAGAAAAATACGCGTTTAACACATCGGATATAGAAATCCATTTGCCGAAGGAATTCATTTGCGGAACAGAAGCTTTGTTGTACTCGCGGGGCTTCTCGATGCCTCCTCGCGGGTGTGTAACGCGAGCGGCTATTTCCCGTTGTCGCGATCACGCGGATTTCTTCGGGGAACGTAACAAGCGAAATGGAAGAAGAAGGCGAGTTTCAATTGTGAATGTAAACGCACAGTTTCAATGAAGGCAATAATCAATTAACTGATTTAATAATGATGACGCGTGGAAATGTGAGAAAGATGCGCGCCATTGTGTATAATCGATATAACGAACATATAATTAATCAAATATTCACTTGGTTTATTCACGTGTGTGATTATGTATGTAAATGAACTTGCGAGATAGATATCGGCGTCTCGTAAGTACAATCCGCAGAAACTCGTGAGATAATAAAAACGTCAAAGAATTCGAAAATAACGACAATCTCTCTCTCTGTTGCAACATTCGTTTTCTCATTATGCTAACGATAGTTTAATGTTAAAAAAAATATTATTACATAAATTATAATTCCTACGTCTCTCTCTCTTTCTCTATGTGTCAGCGGTGTCATGGCAATAGACAGACAGTTGCAACATGAAAACCCGCGTTTCAACGTTTCTCGGCGTAATGTCGATTCTGAAGAAAAAACGCACGTGATATCTCACTTAACGAGTCCGCCTTGGAGGAAAAAAATCGATTATGCTAGAATTTGTTTACTTGTAAATATATATATACATATATATTTATTCATTCTTTCCGCTCTTAAAAACATCGGTTCTTACTGACCATTTGATTCTTAGTTTAGTTCTTCTTTCAAGAAGAACTAAAGTTCACTTAGTTCTTCTCTCAAGAACGTTGTCTCTTTGTTGTTCATTTTTTTTTTTTTTTGGTATCTATCGAGAAAGCCATGTGCCATCTCATTGCCTAATTCGTCGATAAGAGGGAATCCAAACAATCATCGCTTTAACTCTTCAACGAACTCTTCAACGAACGCACGTGTACACGTTTCGCACACACGTCACGTTCGTATGTACACACGTCGAATAATTCGGCGAACGATGATTGCCGGGAAACTTGGGAATAAACCGCGGGAGCGGATCGAAGAAATCTAGTTTGTCTACAAACAAAGACTAATTTTCGCGGGATTTTATCGTGCAAATAAATAAATTTGCACGATATCTCGTACCTCGAAAATATTCGATTCCCAATTACTTGAAGAATTCACGGAGGCAAAGAGTTCTAGAAAAAAAGGGGGTCGAAAGAAGATTCGATTGTTTCTCAAATATCCTGTTCCGCGTATATAAATAAGACACGCGCGTATCTATCAAGCGCGCGTGAGAGATTCCACTTATTTTATTCAGCCACGTGAGAAAGTTTGCAGAAATAGACGCGAGCCTATTTACAGAGACACTCGGCAAACGGATGGGATTAGAAACGATTTATTTCCCTCGCTCTAAAAGCGAACGATTCTTATGGTAATGGCGTTACGAAAAAAGAAACAAACCAAAGGGATAACGAGACGGAAAGAAAAATTGGAGAGAACGCACGTTTTCTCTCACCGAAACAACGACGTCGTCGGTCCGTTAGTTAGTTAGGGGTAAATTATTCGAGATACGTGATTAACTTCGGAAATATATTGGGTCCTAAAAGTCGGGGCTGTTGTCACGAATTTGTCCTCAACAGATTGGAGGAACGGCAGCCGCGCGCACGCCTTACTTCCCGTGCGCGCACACGCGTATGCGCGATGTCCCATAAATAAGAGCAATCAGTGACGCATTCCGGGCACGCTGCGAACCGTGGAAGGTCTCGCGGACCTTTGCTTTCACTGCCCAATTTCTTGAGATAATTACACGCAATTAAGACGCAAATTATTAAAATCAAATAGTAGTTTAAAGTCGCGCTCTCTATATCCACGTGTTAATTAAACTTCGGAGGTAGAAATTACGCAAATATTGCGAAAACGTATACACGCGTTAATTAATAGGAGCGCGCGCGCATATTTGAGCGATTGGGATTTAATAATTTAAAAAACAAAAATCGAGACAAAAAAAAAAGGCGTCGTCCGATCGATCGTTTGTTTTCGCAAAATTTCGCGCGGATGGAATGCGGATGGAAATAAACTCCTGTTTTCCACAATTCGCGGCTGTGACGATTCTCGCGTTTGTTCTCTCCCGCGTGTGTTTCGAGATAAAACGAGTTTCGCTCATTTCCTTTTTTTTTTTTTTTTTTTTTTTTTTTTTTGCACTCTCGAGTTATTCTGAGATAACGTCTAATCGTTTTGAAAGAAAACTGTAAAACTTTTAAGTGGAAACCAGATAAACCAGATAACAGCGCGTTATATCAGACGCAATGGCCGGCACCGAAGTACGTGGCGCTCTCATAATGTACACACCGGGAATTCTTTCTGTCTTTTATCGCACGTATCTTTTCCCCCTTTGTTGCTTTCTTGAAATCTCGGTAATTATTACATCGGGACTCGTAAACACCGACGTGCGTGACAAACCGGTTAAAAGCGCCGCAACGAGGAAACGGTGACCACCAATGCATTGTGAATAATTAACGACCGCGTGAGAATTTTCTTAAGGAACCTCGTAAATAAGATTTAATCAGCGCCAGTTTTAAAAAACCCGAAAGAGAAGAACTGAAAATTTCGGAGCCTGCTAGCAATCTCGGAAAGTCAGATTTTCTTCTCTCTCTCTCTCTCGAGCACTTATGTGTTTTTCTCTCGGAAGATTCGATTCCCGCACCCCTTTCTTCTTCGGACATAATTTTTACGGTCAAAGAAACATGCAAATTCCAAGTTTTTCGTTCGAGAAGAATCTAAGTATTAATAACACGTTCGTCCGAAAATATTTACAATATCGGTTTGCTTGCAACCATTTTTTTCTCCGACAATAACTTGGGGATGAATAATGTTTCGGATAAAAATAAAAAGAATTCGAAGTACAGTAATCGTCGGCGATAAATCTTCGAAAACACGCGAAAGTTTTCCAGTGGAACATTTTTCAGTAGAAAAGTTATTTGCGACGAGAGAGAGAGAGAAAGAGAGGAGAGAATGAAAGTAAAAGTGTAAACTCAATAAACAATTTGGTTACTTCATTTAACTAACTCGAGTGCGTAACAAAATTGCGCTGACCGTTTTTAATTGAATTAAATATTACGTCATGCAAACGTCAAAGGAGGGTTTAAATTTAGGGTCGTATCGTCATTTTAATCTCCAAAGCATCTCTGCGACGCGCGCGAGATCGGCAATAGGTAGCGTCTTACATGCCAAGAGGTCGATTTTGTCGGAAGGCCGAATACCGTTTCGTGACTCAGATTGCGGCCGTGTTTGTTTATGCGCGACGAGTATCCATCCGGCGCGGCGGCGGCGGCGGCTTACACGCGGTTCGTGAAAATCTTTCTGCCAATAATATACGTGGGTTGTGCGGACGACGACGGATGGATTAGATTAGTGCAGATCCCCGGAGAACAGAAATGCGCTCGTTGCAAATATAATATGCGCGCGCGATGAAAAACGACGAAGCGTCGTGCGCTTGCAAATACGCGTGTGAGACAATTATGACACAGACGCGGAAGAGTGGGAGGGGAGAGGGGAGATGACGGGAATTTAACAGTTCCTGTTATTTACGCAATATACGCGCTTTTACACACACATCCTTGGAGACACACCGACGAAACGCAGTGTATTACTTTTACTTTGTTTTGTATATTCAAAAATTTACCCCCTTCCTCATGTAACATACGTAAACCGGCATACGTTCTTATAACACGGCATCTTTATAGCGCGATTTCTACCACGATTAGTGAATTAGAAGATCTCGTATAACACGGAATTTCTACAACACGTCCTCGAGAGAGGACGATAGCACAAATGAAAATCCTGAAGTTCAAAATTTTACCCTAAAGAGCGTGCGAAAAGGCATGAACTTTAGCCGAACAGCTGGAGTTCCATTTTCTAAATAAAGATCGTTCCACTGAAAGAAGCGCAAAATTCAAGAGAGAGAGAACTTTGAAAATGCTTAGCTCCAAAGTACGAAATTTATAAATAATCTGTCAAGCAAGCGCAAACAAACGAAAATAACAGGTTTTTTGAAAAAAAAATAGAGCATAGAAATCAAGACGCTGCTCAGAAAAACATGTGAGAATATTTCGCCGGAAAGAAAAATCGCTCTCTCGTTTTAATGGCGCATGGTAGTGATGAAGAAAAAAATTAGCATGCGTTATACATATTTGACCGATTATTGATATTTTTCATAAACATATTGCTGAGAGTTACGAAAGGAAAATAATGTAGTTTTGTTATGTTAATTTTTAGAACCCCACTCTGTGTTGTTGCATTGGTTGTTTGTTTCATCACGAGATTTTTAGGACCGTGTTGTACGGAGAGGAGGGGGGAGGGATTTATTATATATAACGCGCGAAGGAATGAAACTTTTTGTAAAACGACGATTTGCTCACGAAGAAGAAAAACAATCTGCGTTATACATTATGTATAACAGAAATTATCATCATCATCGTCTCACACAAAACATTTATTTCGACGTCAAATCAGTCCGCGTTTCTTTTTTCGGACGCGCGTAAAGCTTTTGTCGAAGGGGTCAAGGAAGGTTGAGTTTGATTTCCCGTCGCGTCGCGGCGCAAACGGCAAACAATAGGCGAAACTAACTGTTCGCTCGTCGTCGGGGCTAAATTTACCGTGAATGTAATCTGTAAATCTCAAGGTGGTGGAACAAACAGCAACAACACATCGTCGTCGTTGACAATCGTGACAAAGCGAGAAACTGAGTCACGATTACGAATAAAAACTCATGGCGCGCGACGCGCGCGGTCTTACGTATCATTGTTGCTCGAATTCAATTGCGGCCCCGAATAGAAATCCGGAGTTTCCTTTCTCATCAATTAACGCACAAGGACTTGCGCTTAGGTTGCAATCTTGCTTTGCAAATTTTCCGACTTGTGTTGCCGCACGCGACTCCGTAACATTGTTTTTCTCTTTACGCGATTATTCATTTTTACGATGTTACGTGCCCCCCTTCTTCTTCCGTTTCGCAGTACAAATTATAGTTTATTTTTTTTTTTAATTTAATGCGGATAATTGTCACACTTGCGAAAGAATATTCGCGTTAATCCCGCGTGTCGTTTGCAAGGCGCAATTTTATTGCAAATTGAAATCTTTCGGTGTGATCATCGATAACGATATAATCGATTCATCTCTCGATTTGTCACCTTAAGGGGGAAATTTGCTATGACGCAAATTTTCCGACTTCGCCATTCGTAAAAACTCTCTCAGATTTACGTAATGCCACGTAAATGCATGAATGGATTTGCGCGTTTCTTGTTACAGAGCATCCGGGAAACAGGTCGGGCCGCGGCGACGAATGGAGCGGAGGGAATCACCGTCACTTCCTGTACTTCCCCGTCGCAATTCCCGCGTCGTCGGACGTCACGGTCGATCACGCGTCTCTGAGATTTCTTCTGCAAGGCGATCACAGAAGTCCGCGTCATTTGGAGGCGTTGGTCTATCTACGCACTCCCGTCTCGCGTCGTCTTCTGCTGCGGCGCACGCTTCACCACCGGGAGCCGACGAACTCACGCTGGCTGGAACTGGACTCCACCGAGGCGGCGGTCGGCTGGCTCGAGCGGGATCTGGAGAATCACGGCCTCGAGTTGGAGTTTCTTCACGACGGCAGACCGGCGCGACGCTACGTCGCCTACGCGACGTTGAACGTGTTCATCAGTTCGTCGTCGTCGGTTGGCGGCAGGAGGAAGCGATCCACTCCCGAGGAGCTGATGCCGCTGCACGAGGTACAGCGCAGCAAGTGCAAGGGCGACAACAACAAGAAGTGCTGCCGGCACGAGCTCACGGTAATGTTCAAAGACCTGAAGGGCTTCGAGTTCATCGTCGCGCCGAAGAGCTTCGACGCCGGTTACTGCAAGGGACGTTGTCCGCCCCGTTACCATCCGGCGCACCATCACGCGCTGTTGCAGAGCCTGTTGTGGAAGGAAAACCGGAAACGCGTGCCGAAACCGTGCTGCGCGCCGAGCAAACTTCAGGAGCTGACAATCCTTTACTTCGACGAGAACGAAGTTACGAAGCTGCAAGTGTCCTACTGGAAGAACATACAGGTGTTGGAGTGCGCCTGTTCGTGAGGAGGACAAAAGAAGAGCGAGAGAAAACATGGTCCATCCGAACGTCGAGGACTCACCAAAGAATCGTCCGAATTGCGGTTCGGTGGTGCCGCACACGCACGCACAGTTTATCGGACTAGAAGCGCTAATAATAATAATACTAATAATAATAATAATAATAGTAATAATAATAATAATGCTAATAGATATTGTTATTCAATAGAAAAAAAAAATATAACAGCTATCGTCGTCCGCGAGCGATCCCAAGATTCTTCTTCGTTGCTGCGATTCTTTCAGTTTGTTTGTTTGTTTGTTTGTTTTTTTTGTCTGTCGTTCTGTTTTAGATTCACACATGTACGAACACAAACGCATCACGTAGGCATCACCGAACAGACCCTCGCTCGGGGTCTCGCGCATATTATTGACTGTGATACTAACGATATTTACTTGTCATTATATTCCTTATTACGTAGCGATCGCATTTTATATATATATATGTATCAGTAGGACATTTTGCTATATAATTTTCAAATCCCCTTTTGGTTAAGATAAAAAAAAGAGCCATATATATAATTATGTACATCCACATATAGCGCGCGCACATATATCTTTTAATTATTAATTTATTACAATTATCACGCGGTAGGCTTTTGCGAAACAAGCGGGTGAAAAAGAACGTCTGTGCGTTACACCCTCCCCCTCCCTCGACGTCGTAATCGTCAGTCGTCCTCGCTCTCCGCTGAATCTGTTTTATATCAAGAGTTTTATTAGTTCCTATAGAGTATTACGGTTTAGAATCTCGAGCAGCGGTTTGTAAATCTCTCGAATGGCGAATGTATGTATGTTACGTTCTTGTAAAAGTTCCAATTTTGCGTTTTCTACGAAAACCCTGTTAACACACACACATACACACACACGCGCGCGCGCGCGCCAGTCGAAGGCCGGTCGTCGCATTTCTATATGCATGCGTGAGCACTTCAAAAGCTCCAGCTCTATCCTAATATAACGTATTCATGTCTTAACTACGAAGTGTAACAATGTAATCGTATTTATCTCAGCAAGTGCAGATAGTAAGATTGATTAAACGAAAAATAAAAAAATAAAAAAAAATCCCACACTTATTTACACGTCACTTTGTCAAGATCGATGTACGAGACGGATGATGTTGTTATCGGTAATGCACTATTGTAAATTGTAATGATCTAATTAATCACGAAACGGCGCGTGCCGTTGTATTCATCGTTATTATTCCTATCTCTCTCTCTCTTAATCGATTGTCAATAAAATATCTGATGTTGGAAGTCTATTTATAGCGAAGTCTTAAATACATGATCTATCAATTTTCAATAACGGCCTACGCACGTTTACGTTTATTTTCTCTCCTATTGTTTTTTGTTTTGTTTTGTTTTGTTTTTGCGTTGAGTTATTAAAATAAAGTCTCCGACTTTAAAACCTCGCGCGAAAAATTAGAATTATTTGTTTTTCAACCGAAATGTCAAGGTAACTTAAAAATTTTGTTTTATTTTTACACACACAATACGCATTGTGAGCTCGAGTACGCACGCATACAAATCTTTCATATATGCAAAATACACAAGTTGCGTTCGAGGAGCGCGCTATCAGCGCTATTGTGTCATTCCATCTTTGTTTTACATCCAACGAGCGATAGAGTGATGCAATAGCGCTCGATAGCGCGCTGCTCCCCGAACGCAGCCCGTAGTTTAGAATTTTGAATCTCTTTTTTGTTTTATTCTTTGTTTTTTTTTTTATATGGCGTAAGTTTGTGAAAGAATAATGCTCTAAAATTGAAATGGTATAGCCAGAAAATCAATACCGAGTCGGGTCGAGATCTGAAATCTACTATCGTGGCAAGGGGTTATCTCGCCACGACAGTAATAAAGTTTCATTAAGCGTGATGCCGCTGCTGCTCACCCTATTCGAGTTCGAAGGTTACCTTGCGTGCATTATGCAACCACACGCGCATTCATGCCACGCCACAAAAATATAAAATACTATTCTCGAATCGGAAATAATCAGTAAAAAAAAGAAAAAAAAAAAGAAAAAAAAAAAAGAAAAAATACCTAACAGCGATCTTTGCCTTCAATAAACAACGGCTAAAATTATAATCTCTTTCTCTTTCGCTTTGAATTTTATTCATAACTCGTATTTATAAATCTTGAATTACGAAGTATTTTTTTTTTTTTTTTTTTTTTTTCAATCAATCTGGATCAAAATTTTTACAAGTTTACTCTTTTTCAACAAGTACAACGTAACAATAAGGTGTACGAAGGTTTTATCTTCTGGTCGTTTTTCCGATACCCCGTTTGCCAGAGAACAAATGTTTCGGCATTTTGTTGCCAATGAAACGATCAGCCTCACCCTTGAGACCTTTCTTGGCAATCTTCTTCTTGAGCGCTTTGTGCGCTATGTTATTCAGTTTCATCTTCATCTGCAAACGAACAGAGAAACAATGACAATACGTTTCTTCCGTTTGACTATTTAAAAGAATTATGAGAAAAACTTGTCTTCTAAAAATAAAATTATCTTCTCTCTGACTCACCGCTCCATCCTTAACACCCATTTCGTCTCGTGGTGGTTTCGAGACGCTACGGGCGCGCGACTGCGACGCCGATTCCACGCGCATGCGTTTCTTCGCAGGTTCCGAGCGAGATCTGGACCGTCCCCTCGTTCGCTTAAAGTGTGCCTACAATTTCAACGCACAATGGATAACTCAAACACGCTGAATTGCTCCCGCTAAAAGAGCGAATTAGATATTTCAAGCAGATTATATTTGCAAATTGTACAAGACTCACGTTTTCAGTGTTTTCCATATCTACACCCAAATCTTCCATCTCCCTCTTCAATCTCGAGACAGATCTGTCACGAACCTTGGCGCCGGATGTGCGCGGTATTATCGGCTTGGTTGATGCCTTCGTTATTCTCGCCTCGTCTCTCATGATAATCTTCTTCTCGCGAATCTGTTTTGCCAACTGCGCGATGTCGCGCATCATCTGCGTCATCTCGGGCGGGTTATACACATACATTCCGGTGTCTTCTCTCAACTGCTCCTCTTGCTCCAATTTATTCAGTTTCTAAAAACAAAGAAATAATAAGATAAAAAAAACACGTTTTTTCCTACAATATGTTGCACGTTCCGTCAACACGGAAATTCGCACCAACCTCGAATATTTCTGAATCTATGTAATCCGCTATGTTATGACCCTCCCATATTTCTGGTATGATATCATATTTCTGGTCACCCTCGATGTCGTAATTCTTCTTCAGATCGAGCACATAATCGTCTCCCATCTCTTCCTCTATTTCTCTCTCTAATTTGCGTTTTCTCTCAGCCTTCTCTGCGGCCATCTGTTTCTTTTTTAAGACGCTCTCAGGTATGCAAGGAACGCGATTTGGATCGATCACCTTCGGCTCGGCAATATGCAATCGGTTAAGAATCGTTTCCACCTGTGATTGTTGCGAATTTTTGCGTTGTGAGTGTATTTAATAATTCAATATTAAAAAACAGAGAAAGACCTTACCTTTTTAGTTTTGAACTTCTGCTCGACTCTGAGAGCCAGGAGTCGCTCGCAAGCCTCTATCTTTACTTCCATTACTCCAGTATCAGTAACGGTGCTCATTTCTATCATCGGTGTATTTGTATCGTCCTCGAGTGGCTTTAGAACAGCTCTTTTCTCGGGAGACAATTCGTTCAAACTTACGATATCCATTTTGTTCAGGACGATTATCAAGGGCTTGTTCTTGAACAAAGGTTTTATGGAGTCGTATAACTTCATCTGTGAACACAATTGTTTTTTTTATTAACGTAAACACTTGCTTTTACAATGTCATGCTTTGCAATGTGTATTGTATATTTCACGTTACCTGCTCCTCCAAGGTGTGACCGCACTGTTCTGACAAATCGCAGAAATAGAGCACAGCAGCCCGCAAGTGAGCAAGAGCTGTTACCGCTTGCATTTCTATGATATTTCTCTCTTCTAACGGGTGATCCAATATTCCAGGCGTATCTATCACTTGCCACCTCAAATATTTATAGTCGGTATGTCCAACATACAGAGACTTTGTTGTAAATGCATAAGGTTGAACCTCCACATCAGCTCGAGTGATCTATAAATTCACAGTTACAGAGAAAACACTATGATAAACAGACAATTCGAGCAAACAATGTTGCAACAGTAAGAGAGACACTTACTTTATTGATAAAACTACTTTTTCCAACATTAGGAAATCCGCATATAATGATTGTACGTGTGTAGGGATCTATAGTTGGCAATCGAGCCAAGTGCTGGCGCACTTGCTCCAAATACGTCAAATTAGCTGCTTGCCTCTTCATGATGGTGGCCATTCGACCTAAAGCAGCCTTCTTTAATTGTTTACAACGATACAGAGAATCTCCGTACTTCAGTAAACGAGTATAATCTTTTCCCACACTAGAAATAACAAATTGTTTCTTGCATTCTACAGTTTGCATGTACGTCATATTATACCATGTGCTCCTTACTTGTCAATTAAGTGTCTGGCGGTGTTTATTTGTCCAAGAGCCAATTTGTAGTGATCTTTATCGTACAAAATGTTCATCAAATCCGCATAAAACGGATGAATGTCGTCCAGCTTTGGAAATTCTTGTATGATTTGAGACAACTTGTCATGAAAGTTTTGTTGGGTGAATTTTACTTTACGCATGTAAAAGCTACGTATTCGAGTGATCTTAAATTGCTTGTGCACAACTGTCGGGGTTTTGCGTTGTGTTTTCGATAATATTATATCGATAAAGTCCTGTACGAAAAACAGATAAATGCGATGCGTTACTCGACGTTTCAAGATAAAATATAAAAACATTATAATGTAAAGCACACAATAAATCAGATCGTAAACTAACCTTTGCGGTAGGAACAACCACAATCTTCTTGAAATTGTATAAAGCCATTTTTGTATTTTGTTACTGGTACGAACTAATTGCGAAGAAAAACTACTGGTGCTCTTCTGTTTTTGTTGATGCTTTTCTTTCAGTTGATATTCTATCGCGTTGCTTTAAGAACGCAATTCGAATTCTTAAATCAAGTCCGAAAGACACGTGTTCCGAGCTGTCTGAGCAGTCATTTTGACGCAACTTTGAGGTTATGAATTGTCTCAGGAGAGATACCAACCCCCTCTATGCTTCACCAAATACCATGTACACTCTGTTCAGAGAGAAAAGGTACCTCCTTCCGCGCAAGGAGAAGAAAAGCAGGCAAAGTGGGGGATTGCGCGCAAAATTGGCGAAACAGAACGAGTTTTCGTTCGCTACAGGCATCTTCTCTCTTTGAACAGAGTGTACGTCGTTGTCGAGTTTCAACACTCGACGTTGATTGGTTGGTTCTGAAGGTAAGAGCCAATCACATTTGATTGTCACAAAGCTGCTTTCTGTTCTGCAGCCAATCAGAGACAGCTCGTCACAAGACCAGTGACGTCTGACAACACGACAATTCGCGATTTATTTGTAGAAAGAGGCTGTGCATTCGTATTCACTACTAAAAACAATCTATGCTCATGTCACATGTGCTATAGATTTCCAACACACTGGCAGTGAATATCGGAACGCAGCAAGAGTTAATAAACATCATGCAAGTGGCGTGCGCGCGCACCGCCTATGACACCGTGGGGTTGCGCGCATGCCCGGGGAAAAACGGCTCGAAATCTGACAACACTGTCTCGGATCACTGCTCGCAATATGGCGAATGCGAGATGAGGGGTTGTCGCGACGTGCGTGCCTCGTCGGCGCTGTCTCGCGGGATATAGCAACATCCACAGTTGAATCGTTGATATGCTGGCGGTCTCTCGTGAGCGCGGACTCGTGGCGCGTCGTGAAGACGAGCTTATCTCGCGCGAGATAAGTTGATGCGCGACGACGACGACGACGACGACGACGACGACAATTCTCGGCAATCTACGGCGGCACGTCTCCGCGACGACGTGGGGTGAAATAGCGGAGTTCGTTCGTTTTGACGTTTTTCGAAGGTGTGCGCGAGACGGACGCACGGCACGACGCGTACCGGAGAACGGCGTTTCGCGGTGAAAGTAAACAAACGCGACATGAGCGCGATCCTCGGCGGCAGTGTCGGCGAAACGACAGCGTCGGCGGTGGCGGCTGCTCTTCTGGAGTCCGACGTCGAGAGCATCCTCGAGGAGAAGAATCAGCTCATCAGCCGCCAGTATGCCGAGATCGAGAGGTTGCAGCGGGAACTCGCCGAGGTCGTCGGCGAGCGGGACGCCCTGCTCTGCGAAGTGTCAAAATTCAAGTTCGAGCGCGAGATGACCGATCTCAAGCGACTGCACGACGAAAGGTAAGTGTCGCCTTCGGCTTTCGCAAATAACAAACTTTTACACGAATGCGAATTGCCTGAATCTACACAAATGGCTTTCTATTTTTTATTTGCACTTTGTCCCGTTTTTTTTTTTTCTGTTGTTAACCTTTGTCGCTCCCCTTTTCCCCATCGGAGAGAATAATGCGCGTCAGTACACAACTATTGTGCGTACGAAGAAAAACAAAGAAATTTACAAGCGAGAGATACGTAGTCTTTTGTACTTTAAACAGTTTCAGTTTTTGCGCTTGAAGCGGGCGAGTAGACACTTTTTTCTTGTTTGGAAAGTACCGAGAAATAATTGTGTGTAGCTTCAAAAAAAAAAAAAAAAAGAAAAAGAGACAGAGGGAAGGAAGAAAAATCCTCTCGTGTTACAGCCACCGAGAAGGGTGGGTTCGTATTTTTCCCGCGCGTTTAGGCGCGGCTCCTCCTCTCCTCCCGGGTCTCCTGTCCAAGCGAATTCATCCGCGATTCGCGTTCTCGTATTTCACATTTCTCGTTTACTTGTCGGGGGTTTTCATCCCGATCTTTCCGATCGAATCTAACCGGGGCATTGAATTGTGTGTTACGCGGGAGGTGGTGGTGGCGGCGGCTCTCGCACACCGTTGCGTGATTTCGCCACGTCGCGCGCGCGTTACAACCACCCAGAAAAAGCCATCAGATATCAATCATCGCGCGAAATTGATATTGCCGGGATCTCCGTGTCGCGCGGCGTTTTCCTACGTATTTCCGAAACGTCGTGTCCGAACGGGATATCACAAGATATCCCGGGAACGAGAGAGAGAGAGAGAGAAAGAGTGGATGGATACCTACCTACCGAAGGGCGCGCGCGAAACGCGAATGTGTTTTCCCCATCAAATTGACTCTTCATTTGCCGATATTGCGCTCTCGTGATTTGTTTTTCTCTTTCATTATTACATTCCGTCGTGCCACCATTCTGTGTATTATTTTTTTTGCCGTGTGCGCGTTACGATAAGGAGAATTAAAAAAAAAATCTGTTAACGATTTTGTTTCCGCTTTGAGTAATACGTGTGCAATCTTGCGCCGGACAAGTTTGCACAGATATTGTTAGAGAAAAATATAGATATATTTCTTTTTTTTGATTCCACGCATTTACACGCCTAGAAGATACCGCCTATCGAGGAAAATATATGAATCATCACCGTCGATAAATAGCCGATTACGCCGATGTAAAGTTTAATAATAACACGTGTTTTATTTCAGTCGGGTTTAAAGGTACGTTTTTCCCTCGCGCGCGTTCGAAATGCGCTTCTGCGTTAATTATTGCGACGGTGATGATGACGCGAGTCTCTGATTGAAACACGCCAGTGTTGAAACACGGACGCTTTCCTAGCTATCACGTTCGAGATATAAATTGATAATCCCACGAGACGGGGGAGGATGATACAACTGTATTCGCGTCGTTCTGATTCTGTGAATTCCAGATAGAAACTAGACACTTCGCTTAACGACTCATTCTTCCATTTTATTTTTTGACGTTTGAAAAAAACTGTGAACGGAGATAAAAAACGGAGAAAATGTTTCTGCCGAACACGAAAATTCAGAACAACGTTGCACAATGGATATTGCTGAAAAAACAACGGCGTACTCTCGTTTGAAAACGCTAATTACAAAGCTGAAAAGCTAATAACTTTAATGGCACCGATTTTTAATTCTCCTTAAAAAAAAAAAAAAATTACATTTCTTGAGAGGTTTTAAAGAACGAGTTTCTGTTCTAGTACACACAGCGGATAATTTAATTCCATCTGTTCAACAACCGCGTTTGTTGTATGCGCGCGCGCGCATGTGTGCGCGTAAAGAGATAGAATCACGAGATTAATTAATATTATTAATTTAGATACACTCGTCAGAAGGAAACGAATCGCATTACATTACAACAACGTATCACACCGTAATAAGGATAACTCGAATGTGTGTACATACGCGTTGCATTCATATAAGCGATGTATTTCTCCCCCTGATGCATTGTCGTGTGAGAGTGAACGTAGAGAGGTGAAAAAAAAAAAAAAAAAAAAAAGGAGTACAAGACGTTCCCACAAGATACAGTCCCTTATAAGAAAGGATGCCTAATCGCGATACGTTGTCGCTACACGGCGTTATGCCGTAATAATAATTACGTATGGCAAGCGCTTTGTAATTCCTCGTGCTTTCCTGTTATCAATCTCCCGACCGTGACAGCTCTCACTTGCGAATACACAACTTTTTTTTCTTTCTCTCTGTGAAACGCTAATTCGAACTAATTTCGAACGAGAGGTTTTTTTCGGGAATTTTGTTTTTTGTTTTTGTTTTTTTTAACATGTCTTTTGAGAGTGTGATGCAATCCGCGTCTTTCTAAAAAAAAACTCTTTGTTATGCTTATTGATCTTCCGTTTTTACGGTCTTTTTAGTTGCCTTTTGTGGTTTACATACGCTCTCGGATCGGAGCGTGTTGTTTTAAAGGGTAAAATCAGATCCGCAGACGGTGTATATAAAGTGCTTAGTAATCGTGGCGGCAACAAAAGAGAGAAAGAGTGAGAGAGATACGCGGGACTTCCCAAAGCGGTGACCTTGAGGCATCCTATTGACCTGCTAGGATCTCTTTGAAGCCGTTCTAACTTTACGCTTCTGATTTAAAATACATCTGCAGAGAAAACCGGTCCGTCCTGAACTTTGGGAAACCTTTCGTGTGTCCGAGAACTCTTTATCTCGCGCGAGCGCGCCCAATTGTGAATATCTCGCGCGGGTACCTATACGTATGCGTACGAAACGTACCCACCGTTCAAAATGCTAATCGGGCAAACACGTGTGTGACGCAAACGACGACGACGACGACGCGACGTGTATCTCTGATATTATTTCTTTACACGCGCGCGCTGTGTGTTTCTCAGACCGTCTCAGAGAGATCTCTCGTTTTTTTGTAGAAAAGAAAATTTCTGCGCGCACGTGCGCGCGCGCAAAAATATTAAATGGCACACTTTTGTATATTCAATTCGCAAAAAAGAGGTCGCAAATATTCGATTGCATTACACACGGCGACGAGGTCGACCGGTCATACCAAATATATCCCGCGTATATAATTGGTCGTACGATCCAGGAGAATATTCGACACAGATTCGCGATTTCACGACGCGTCCGACGTGTGTTATATCCATTGTTTTCCGAAATTTATTACGTCCGACGTGTTGAAGTGTGTTCAGGGCCAATTGTCGAGAATTTTCAAATCCCCCGACGCGCGTTTTCGTGAAAAAAAAAAAAAGATCCGAGTTTAGATCGTACGGTCAATTTAATTTCTAAAATTCACGGTGTGCGCGCATGTAACTTTATGTTGCGTGTATCCCGAACTTTTATCAGCTGTGTAAACAGTTTGTCTCTGTTAAGTAAGTTTTTCCCTTTCGCGGTTTTTGCGTCACTTCTCATCAAGGCCGAAATAACAAGAGAGACAAGCTGTTTCGTTTTGCAATATTCGCACAAAAATGACGTGTAAAAAAAGAAAAAAAAACAGAGTAGCTTTTAAGTGATTTAAGAATTTTGTTTTGTACAAAACACGTGGCGATGAGCAGATTATCTCGTAAGCCACATAGATAACGAGAAAAAACCGATTAAAATTCCTCGCGCGTGATTTTACGAGAATTACTTGGGCGCGAAGCGAGAGAATATTTTTTGTTGAAGAATTTGATACGCGGGAAGATACGATGCGTGTCTGTTTCGCGTTCTGTAGGAGTTCTTCGCTGGAAGAAATTTAAATTTTTTTTTTGTTTTTTCGTTCGATGTGGATTAAAACACATGAGGTTGACCCTACGCGCGCTTCCTCCGTCCAGCGGAAGAATCCGCACGACTTCGACGGGGAGACATAATACGCGCGGTCGAAACGAGATTTATGCTTCCAAGAAAATGACCGTTTCTGGGGTCCTCTAACGCTTGTTGTTCTTGTGTCTGCTCTTATACATCTGGTACGAACGTGTGTTAAAACGACGCGTTCTTGTACAACACTTCCTCGAGTTCGCTTCGTTTGCTGAGAAGTTTTACTCCGCGTTTCATTTTCATTATTGTATTTCGGAAACTTTCCCAAAAAACTGTCAGCGAAAAATATTGGAATTTTGTGAACAGTTTGATTTTTTTTTGCATATTACACTTTAGGCAATTATCTTCGACTGGGTTTTCAGTGCTTTAAAAATTACTTATTTAACAGCGCGTTTTGAAACACATCCGATACAGATTTACGAGCTGTGAGATTGCGCGATTCTCCCGTTGCGTGTACTCCCATCGTAACGCGCTGATTATTGCATCGTACGAGAATGAAAATTTACTGCCTCGTTTTGTCTTTATTGAGCAACATTTTTAAGTGTTCGGCTGACTCTCTCGACCACCCTTCTCGGATGTGGGCAAGGCCTTTTACGGCTATTCCAAAGTTCAATTTCGAATTTCCAATGAAACGATTAGCCGCGTCGTCTCTTGCGCGACTAATTGGCACCGATTAGCATCGACAATTGCGAAGCCGCTAATCATCAGTGTAATGCGTATACGCGCATTAAAGAGAAAAGAGAGAGAGAGAGAATGTGTGTGTGTGTTTTGTGTCGTCGCGTCTGGTTACGAGAACTGCACATCTTTCTTTCTCCCGGCGACAAAAATAGTAGTTCATTTCCCTGTGGACCACTGCGAAGAGGACTTTGGACTTTTAATCTCACTTCGCTAGCGACAACGTATTGCGCTCCGCTTAACTGAAATTCCGTTATTTGCAAAATTTATGAGGTTTCAAGAGCGAAATTATTTTTTTTTTTTTTTTTTTTAATTAAACTCTTTTACACTCGTAGACTCTCGTTTCATATTCCACATGTCGTTTAGGTTTTCTTTTTTGGAGCGCGCGAGCTCCAAATGGGATCGTGTTATGAAAGTGTAATTTTCCTTTACAATTTCCGCGCAAACGGTTTATTTAAATAAACTAATTTTATTGTGATATTCAATATGTGCATTCACGAGCGTCAAAGGGAAAATCAGTTCGGCGATAAATTATGATAGAAATTCTTTTCGAGCGTTAACAGTAGGCACGATGATAAATCGCATTATCCGATAAACAGGTTCGACATTTCGGCCAAGGTTGTCGGTCGTGTAGCAACGGAGCGTCGCTGCCGTTAATGTCACACCAGCGCATCTCTTTCGTGTGTGTAAAACTTGTGTGTAAAACGCATGTGAAACACGTGCGCATCCGAGAGAGTACCGAGATTTGCAATTGCTCCTTTTGACTATTGACGACGTTCAGTGAGCTTCGTCAAAAAGAAAAAAAAGATACGCGCGAGAGAGAGAGAGAGAGAGAGAGAGAGAGAGAGAGAGAGAGAGACGTGTGTAAGTGTTGAATTACGAGTCATAGTCACAGAAGAGTTCTTATTTTACGAAATCTTTCGTGTTTTTTTTTTGCGTATTTTTGTCAGCCTTAAAAAGAGCCCAAAGTCCCAAAACCTCACTTGTGTGTGATTTTATTAGTGCTCTAAATCTTGAATTTTATTACTGTCGTTAGTACACATATCCGACAAACAAGATCGCGGATGTTATTCGAAAATCGGAACTCTATTTTTTTTTTTTTTTTTTATAGACTGCTCTAAATGACTTCTCTTATGCGCTTCTATAGTTAGCCGTGTAGAGACCACACGGAATTAGAGTCCAAAGCATCTTTTCTACTTTTGAACTCTCTCTCCTAGAGCTCTTTGTGCCCGCGAAGGAGGGCAGCATATGGTTCCTCTCTCTTCTTCTCTCTTTCTCTCTTTGTGTGTATATGTGTGAATCACGTCTGTCGGATAAAGCGTGCGTGGCGATCGAAATATCGAGAGAGAGACAAAGAGAGTGTGCGTGTGTGTGCGTGTGCGTTTGTTTGTTTATAACGAAGATCGATAACGGAAGTGGTCGGCGAGAATCGACGCGTGAATATTCGAAAATGTGAAATTGCCCGCGTCGAAACGTTGTTCGAAGAATTTCGCGTTATCGCCGCGTACTCTCGAAATATACGCTATTGCGTTATACACAAATATGTTGCGAGAAGAGCGAGAAACAGTGACTGAAAAACCGATAGAACGGACTGCTTTGCATTAACATCTCGGTCGCTGCGTGGGTTATCATTGTTTCGAATCGTCGACTATCTGAGATGATTTAAATATGGTAATAAGCTGCGCGCGCGCGCGTGTGTGTGTGTGTGTGTATCTTGCCGCTGCAATCCTTCTTCTTGTATGACGCGATCAGACGCGACTACATGTCTAGAACTGTTAAATGTCAGATTCAAAAAAAGCTTCGAAAAATATGTTTCTATGTATTTTGTGTCGCGATGCAAAAAAAACCAAACTTTACATACTTTTATTTTGTTATTCGGGCATGGTTTTTTTTTTGTTTTTTTGTTTTATGATTTGTTCGTACGATGAGTACGCACTTAAAAGTGTGTGCGACCCGTAAATCTCGGACTCTTCACGGGAGCGATTTATTACACGAAACACACTCCGCGCGCTCGACATTCCGCAAATAAACTCCTCTCTCTCTGCTATCTCGCGCTGTCACGCGCAAAACTTTACCGCCTTCTATTAAATGCAGCGTTCATTTGAGCAGCTTATGAGCGAAAACTCTGCAATATAGCTCGCTACAAACCGTTGCGTATTGATCTCGGATTGCCGCGGGTATTTTGTCTCTCGGTCTTAGAAGACCAGCGCGTAAGACGGATATGTCGCGCGCTCGGCGCGCAAATCTGGGACACTTGAGCATTTCTAACCGAGTAAGGTAGCGAGCTCTTCGACACTTGATAAGCACTTATAAGGACGCGACGTGTTGGTTTCTCTCTCGCTCTCCTTCGGTCGCTCCTATAATGCGACCAATCAATATCGAATTCGTGTGTGACTACAAGAAGAGACGTTCGTAATGTAATTCTTACGTACGTAATACCTCCATTTCGCACGTCTATTCGACGAATAATAAAAAGTTTACGTTAAAAAGTTAAAGGTGGTTTTTTTCTCTGTAGTAACAAAAAGTTTATTCAATGTGTTTTGTCGTTTGATACACATAATAATTTTCTTCCGGACAATTACTCCACGTTGAAGTCCATCTAGAAAGTTGGCCAGCAAATGAGATTTATTTAGTCACTGTTTTTTTTTTTTTTTTTTTTTTTTTTCACTGCTTCTAGATGCTGTTTGTATCTCGCGCACTTTTGGCGAAGAGTTTATTTCAGCTTGTGACGAAAGAACTGTCACCACGTGTGTGTGTGTGTGTGTGTATGTGTAAACAAATCGCAAATGTGCGTTACCAAACGTCTTGTAATTCAAATTTGCAGACTATTGACGCGCGAAATAAAACCGAAAAGAGATAGAGAGAAACACACGTGTGCGAAATCGCCGTCAGATTTTCCGTCAGATATTTGCCGGGTATCGCATCACGGTCTCGGTAGGTGGTGGTTTATTGTCGGCTGACGCACACGCCTGGTGCGCTGGAGACTCTCCTACTGTTTATACAATGCGCGACTGAACTGAAGCGTCGAGAGATTTCTATCTGTACGAAGTACATGCGATGCGACAGCAGCATCGTTGAATAGAACACGTGAAACATTCTTGCAGTTTCATTGACACTTGGTAAAATCAATACTCCGTCGTGTATATATGCGCGCTTCTTCTTGCAACAATAGCGCCGCAACTCGGTTGCACAATGAGAGAGAGAAATTTGATGATATTATTACGTGTATATAAACTTCATAATGTTAAACCTTTGCGGCAGACACGAGTCTCCCGGACCCACTCAAAAATTGCGTATCGGTGTCTCTAGTAAAAATTAGTTTTTTTACGCTTATATCTTCGAATTGTTGGAGATTTTTTCAATTTATTTTTTTTATCAACGTAGAGTCGTTCAAACTTTCAATTAAAAAAAACAAAATTGAAGAGTCATTGATTTATCGCGAAGATATTCGATTTTAAAGTCGCGTCGGTCTCGCAGACCCAGTCTGTTCAACTCGTAGGTCTGTCCACGAAAGATTAACATGTACAGATGTGTAAAAATAACAAAAATTTTTTTCTCTTTTCGGAGATTCGAAATGGATTATATTCGGTCGTTTTTCGGGTGGATTGGATCCGATTACGTTATGCTGATGACGTAACCGGATCCAATCCGGTTTGACGAAAATGTAAAGTGCGCTATGAAAGTGTCAAAATACGTTTATAATGAAGCAAGAAACAGGAAAAGTGCGGTCAGATTCACTTCTAAACACATTTCAGGTCGAAATTGGGTTAGATTTGGTAGGTTATTCGGTTTGGTGAGGTAATGCCTTTAGTGCGCGATAAAAAGTGTCAAAATACGTTCCCTGCAGTGAACGAAGAAACAGGAAAAGTACGGTCACCTTTAATCTCGTGAGCAAAAATTGATTTTCCGATATTTTTTCTGTCGGTTTTTTTTTCTTTTTTTTTTTATGGACGGGAAGTTTCACAGTTCTCTGCACTCGTCTTTGTGGCGGCAATTAATGATTCATTTTCTTTTATTCGACATGGTCTGGAATTACTGTACTTGCACCAGAAATGACGCGGTTGCTTTTAGATTTGAGAATTGTGCGGGGCTGAAAACGCGAGCGCGAGGGAGAAAAAGGTCGTGAGAAGGGTGGAGTTTTTTTTTTTTTTTTTTTTTTTTTTTATTATAAGAATAATATAATTATTTCCAAAAACCCAGTTTTTCTAAATTGTACAAAATTTGCATAATGTTTGAATATTTAATATCTAAGTTACACAATAAATTTTTATTACACGTGTGCTTTTGATTGTAGTTTTAGTACACTGATAATATTTAATTTCTCAACTCAGTGCGCACGTGAAATTTCATTGTTATTTTCATACTCCGTACTCATTACCGAAGTTGGAAATCGCCGTCGTTGAAATTACGTCGTTCGTTCTCTCTGCTCGACGTTTACTTATTCGGTAAACGCGCAAGCGATTGGCTTTCCACCGCTTCGAATGGGATCTCGTCTAGGCGGGCAATTAATGCGTCCGAGAGCTTTTCCGGTGCGACGACGACGACGACGACGACACGCTTCAGATGCGGAGAGAGGCGAGGCGCCGGTTTTTCATCTCGATCTGTCACGTGGGAGAGCACAAGACTTTCGAAATAGAGAGAGAGAGCAACAGAAGGACGACGGGTTGCGTCGCGACGCAAAAAAGAGCGCGAGTGTCGCGCGTACGACAGAGAAGACGAAAGAGAAGCAGAATGCAAAAAGAGAAAGAGAGATGTGAGAGAGAGAGAGAGAGAGAGAGAGAGAGAGAGAGAGAGAGAGAGAGAGATGGGGGCGAGAAGGGGAGCTAAATTCATGGGGACAAAGGGAGAGACGTCGTGACGGCGCAGACTCGGCGAAGCATCCCGACGCCTTCTCGCCCCTTTATATCGGCGACGCTGCCAGTGCTTCTCTAACGAATCCACGCCGTGCTTTTCTCTCATTCAATCGCGGAAAAACGCTCCTTCGTTCTCCTTCTTCTTCTCTTCTTCACTTTCTCCTTGATTCTGTTTGTCCACCTTTTTTTTTTTTAACGCGAAGGAGCGAATCGGCGAAACGAATTTCCGTGACTCCGTACGTTTGATTACTGCGCGCGAGTGTGCGTGTGCGTGTGTGTGCATGTCGTGTTGTGTGCAAACGCGTTGCTCGCGTGCGTATTTACATCGAACCCCTTTTCCTTCCGTGGCGAGAACACATCGAGCGACGGCGGCGGCAACGGCGACGACGACGACGACTGTGCGTAATAGTCCCTTTCACGCGGCGTTGGACTTCGGTCTCTCTCGCGATCGAAAGTTGTGTGTACACCCAACTTCCGAGTAATAGCCACCCATCAGGTAGATATGGCCAACAACAGTTTTCTTTTCAGATAGTGTTTAACAAGTAATCGGAAAGTAACGATTCTTTTTTCGTCACACGCGTTTATAGTTTCTCGATGTTTCGAATGAGTCTTCGATTAAAATTTTTTTTTACTGGTGTTTCGAGAAAAAACAAGTTTATTCTCTCGTTCAACGTTCGCACCCGTGAAAATATAAATATCGTTCCGACCGAGTGCGTTACCACCCACGCGCGAGCACGCGCGCGCGCCCGCGCGAAAGTGCACCGCGCGCTGTGCTGCTGCTCCTGCGAGATGCAGATTTGCTCATGGTAACGTCCCGTTGTGAATCCCGGTGATGTTGTGAATGCTGATGCGACCTTGCGGTTGGAATGTAAAGTTTGTTTGAGCCGGCGGCGGCGGCGGCGGCGGCGGCGGCGGCTGTGACGCGGCGCAGCGCGGCGCGAGAAAGAGAAAGATCATCGCGCGCAACCACCACGGATAAATCGACGTGAACGACAAGCACCACGTGGCACGGCGTGTTGCAATTATGCGGCATGTAACACGGTCACCTTATTTCACAAATGACAATCTCGCGCAATTTTTTCAGCCGGCATATTGCAATTCGCGCGGACAATCAAGCTGATGCTTCTTCCACGTCCTTTTGTTCTAAAGTGCACACACATATAAACATCTGCGTGTTTGTGCACTTTTGTTGAATGCTCGTTTAAAGAGCGGAGCTTCTTTAAAATGCTAATTGCACAGCGAAAATGAGATAAAATCTAGTGTTTCGTACGAATATATTGTGGAAAGCAGACACGATATTACTATTGACAGCATAGAGTTTTGCGCAAAACTTTCGAGAAACTTTGTTGGAGCAACCGAAGAGATAGTTGCTTTCTACGCGTTTTCACGATAGAAAATCGTATAACTTCGTTCGCTATTGAGATAGACGGCGCAATTCATTAATTACTGTACAGTCTCTCGCTCGCTTATTACGCGCGTCTTGTGTATATTTTGTAAGGTGGATTACATTACAGTTTGACGACATATTTCCGCCCACGTTCTCTTACGCGCACGTGGGTAACAGACCAGAGTTGAGGGAACGGATTAAATCAAGGCGAGTCTTTCTTACGTGGGTCGAGCTCTCGACTACAAATGGTCACAAGACCTCGCCGTCGTCGCCATATTGTCAAATTGTCCGTATTTCTCGGAACGTTTCTGCCACTCGGCTCGACGTGCCATCCTCAATTTGCGTTAAAAAAAAACTGCGCCGAGTAATCGTTTGAACATTTTTGCGTCTCGTTTTATTTTTTGTGCTTTAAAAAATGTGCGCACCTTTGTATATAATTTTTTCCGCGCGTTGATATAATAATTTAATATTGAAGATTTTTTTTTTTTTGAAAATAGAGCGAAATGTGTGAAAATGCGGTGTCACAGAAAAAAGGTGTGAGGATAAGAAACAAGCTCGTCGACCGTAATTCAGTGAACTAGTACTCGTTTTAATGAAATCTAGGCGACAAATCTTTCGCGCAAGGAGAGCTTCCACGGGACTTGCGCGCCGAGCGAAACTTGAATCCGTGCCAGTTCTCGGAGCCAAGCGCGACACGATCAAATAATTGGATTGTCACGGAAAAGGGCCAATGTCAATAAGTAGCTTCGAATTTTCCGAAGTAACCGCATCTCTCTTCGTTACACGCGATCTGATATTGACTTTGCAGTTTCCCGCTTTTTCCGCACAATCGACGAAGGTTTACAAAAGATCTCTCGAAGAATCGCTCGATGACGGGCAATAAACAAAAAATAATAATCGTTTGTACTCGCTGTTGATTCAGAAATAAACTGCCGACAGCTCAAGCAAAAATCGAAGCCTGTGCAATAAGATATTTATTTGTTTTTTATTGGTTTACACTCTATTTACGACTTGAAACGACCTTTGTATTGTACACTTGTCGTTGGTTCTGCAAGTGCGAATTAAGGATAACAAACGCACGACGGTCCCGCAGCCGACATTGTTTCGGTTACTGTGCTATTGATTTTCTCTGTTTTGTTTCGTCGACCCTGCACGCGCACCCTGCGATTTCCACCCTTCTGAATCATTCACCATTACTTTTGGTATAGTGGCGGCGGCAGCCCTCTTTAATGGCAAGGCGGCCGCCTCGCGTGTTATTCCGTCACGTTTGGCTAATTTCGATCGAAATGACTCACGTCCTAATGTTCACGCGCGTATACTATCGTTAAATTTATTGTCCGGATAATTTAACAAAATTCGATCTGCTTGGTTACACGTCATTTTTATTTCGATGTTTGAGGTGTATCTTTTTCGACACACTGTCACGACGAATCATTCAAATCCTGAAATATGAGATGGGAAATATTCGCGAAAATAAATCGCTGATATACACGCTCGTGACTCGCCACGCGAGCAAAAGACGTGAACTATCCGACATCGATGCTCCGTTTTCGCTCTATAGTGCGTGAAATGTGTGCGCGCGATATGTTATCGTACATAGGAAAACATATCGTCGCTGAAATATTCGCCACGCGTATTGCTCTCCGACGGTTTTCTTTCTCTTTCTTTCTTTTTCGCCATTTATATTCTCATGTGAATTGACAGAATACCCACAGTAGTTCATGGGCTGGGAGAAGGGTGCACGCACTTCCGCGTTATCGATCGGTTTGAACTTTATGGTTCAAACCGATGTGGATGTGATCACCCTCCCATGTGTTCGCCCCCATAAATTCAAACCGTGGCGCAAACCAGTCTCGGTCGCTTATATATACGAGTTTCGTTTTCGTAAAGGAACGATCTCGATCGCGTGGAATAGCGATAACGATTCGATCGCGATAAGAAAAAATTATAGACGCGCCTCACTGGGAACATTCCGGAACGTTTTTCGTTCGATAACGCGGGCTTGGATTACGCGGTGGGAAAAAGAATCTGGTAGGCGTAAATTGAATGATGAAACTGTGCTGAACAAAAAACGTCGGACAATTCGCAAGTTTAGTCTCTTTTTTTACTCTCTTTCTAATAATATCCATTTGTTAAAACAAATATATTTGTTGAGAAAAAGTATTCACGACAAGAAAATATAATTGGAGATATTTTTCACGCGTGATTTTAATGTTAATTACTTTTTTACACGGTGAGATAGCGATTAATCGTAACTCGATATGTAATATTTAAACACGTGTCTTGATTTACTTGGAGTCCTATTACATGTATACGCATTTATATTACACAAATAAAAGTGGGAGAGAGAAACACCTACTGAGATTATTCTATTAAAGATAAGATAGAAGGTTATTTTTTACACCTACACAAGTGAGAGATGTTATTTTACACAATTACATGGAAAAAAAATCTTATTGACATAAGTTTCCTATTGCTATATCATAATTTTTCTAGTCTACTGTATGGCCAACGAAAAAAAGCTAGAAAAACTAATTTTATTTGCGGAAAACATTTGACTAAATTCGCAAAATATTTTGTCATAATAACAAATTGATTCTTATTGTACTATCAAACAATTTCGCTGTAACAATGAATTTTGGCAATACGAACAAAGCAGAGTTATCACTTAACAGAGCATTTTTGTTCTTTCAACAAAATATTTTGGCAATCTAAGCGAAGCCACAGTTTGCTATGCACATTAGCAAATGCTATAACAAATTTTACTTGTGTTTAAATTTACATATCAGCCGTATTGCTACAGTGTTAAAAATTTCTTTGCTAAAAATACATGATTTGCTTTATTAGCAAATTAATGTTCGTTAAATTTACTGAGCAAAAATTTTTTTATTTCTCGAGCAAAGCACGTTCCGTGGCATCGAATAAAACGAAACTTCAGTCGTGGAAGCGAACTGTTTTCGCGCTGTTATTACGAAAAAATGTAACAGAAATGACGAATTTGTTGTGGCAACAAAATTATTTTTTTTTCCGTGCATGTTCTCTCGTTTCGGTAACCCGTAACGTTTTGATAAATAATCTGTAAAAAATTTTCCTTTAGTCGGCGTTTCATTCTTATACATACGCGAGTCTATCGTAACGATGCAAAGAGATAAGATAATGGTCGACAATTTTGCTCGCGAAGTCGCTATTGTTTGTAAGTTTCACATAGCGATCATTGCCGTATAATATGTACGCGTGAACGTTTGATACTTTTCGTCGTGTTTGCGCAATGTGCTTTCTGTGCGTGTGTTGTAGAACGGGTCGTTACAGGTAGATTTTTGACATCTTTCACATTCAAGTGTTTTTATTTTTTTATTTTTTATTTTTTTTTTATTTATTTATTTAGATGTGTGAGCGAATGTAAAGTGAATAAGACGGTTTTAAACTATCGAAACAATTGCGTTCGGAAGAAATTCACTGGACTTCCGTTCAATGGATTCTTCCTGGATTTCGTCAATCTTCTACACGAGTTCGGAAGAGAGAGTTCTGCATTTCCGTATCAAATTCTAACTATAGGAAAACTTCGAAGGAAAGTTGATTATATCTACAGGTAGATGTACTCCTGGAAAGTGAAATTGAGAAACGCTGTTCGATTTCTACGATCTATCTGAGTTTTTGTGTAGTTCTGTGGCTCTATTTCAATACTTTCTCAAGAGTATTGCCGATAATGAGTGATAAGATTTTTACGAATATTTGAAATCGACCGGAAAAGAGGTATTACTGCGTATAAAAACAAATGCGAGATATCCTGCTCGATGTCTAACAGAGTGTGTTTAATTTTGTAATTAAAAATAAAATAGATACTCTATCACACAAGTCATTAGTCTTCTTTTTTTTTTACTCGTTCAGCGCGCGGAGTTGTTTTATTTTTTTTTTTTTTTTACTGATGTAATCGCAATTTCTACTTGGAATAAAAATCTTTTTCCGAATCTTATCGCGGTAGTTGTCAAAGTTATTGCCGAAAATTCCGAGCGCGGAGATCGAGAGGCGCGCCTCAAGGCATAAGTAATCGCTTCGGTGAATGGTACGCCCGGACTAGGTCAGTTCATAGCTATTGCACTATTATAGACAAGGTCGTTTCCTCCACCTTCCTCGAGTACACGCAATGTGCACACACACACACACATTTTTATATTTAGTTTAAAAATAAAAATGTACACGAAAACCAGATCTGAACAAACTTTAACGTTTTTTTTAAAAATTGTCGTATCTAAAAAAAACCAAAAAAAAAACAAAAAAAAAACCACGCTGTCGAGGACAAGCATCAGTTGGAAATGGCTCGTATCAAAGGTTAGATACCGGAACCGTTGAAAATTCTGGATTATATTTTAAACAATGCGTGGCCTTTTACAGTTTGTGTTTAAAGAAACTTTAGCTTTTTTTTTTTCAAACAAGCAATTGTGTCATCGCTAAAAAAAACTTCCGTATGAATAAAACTGTAAAAACACTGAAAACGATTTAAAATAAAAATTTTATTTTAAAATTTTTTAATTAAAATTGAGTAAAAATAAATTAATAAATTATGGAAAATATAAATTCTTTTATAATTGCAAAAATTAAAGCTTTACGAGTTGCTCGATATGATATTATTTTGGAAAGATTTGTGTACACTCGCGCCAAGGTTTATTTTTTTTTCCCTCTCAAGGGCATTATTAATTAAATTTACGCGATTATTGCTGCTGTGTGAAGTTATTACGTTACGAAGTTATTACGTTACGAAGTTATTATGTTAATATTAAAGCGCGCGGGTTTTTAGCCACGCCGCATAATTCGATCTTGGTGTGCTCGATAGCATTTCATAAACGACATTATGCATATTTAAAGAACTTCCGGTATAGAAGTATTAAACGCCATGGGAATCGCTCTTTGTACACGGGCTCGTCGTAACTCTGCCATTGTGCCGGTAGGAAGTGCATAATAGAGCAGAAAGTGAGACAATCCCTCTTCCTGAAAAAAAAAGCGATAGCGAGATATCGCTCGTAATCCGCCGCCGAGAACAATGGTCTCGCGGCTTTTCGTCGTTACGTGCATGCCGTGCGCGCTCATATACGCACCTTTTCACCGTGTCTTTAATTTCCACAGAAGTGGAACGGTTTTACTTGTACGTAGCGCCTATAATTCGCCGAGAACACGCGCATGTGACAGACACGCTTAACAATCTGTTCGCGCGTGATTGCAAGCGAGAATTCAACTTCTCGATATGCGTGCACGGGTCATAGTTCACGAGAGAGGTAAGTGGATAACGCAAAAAAACGTGCAGTAGCAAGAAACAACACTATCGAAAAAAAAGTCCTTCGCAAGATCGGTCTCTCGCATTGGCGTAAATCGATTTCAATCGTCACGCGATATTTCAATATTATCGAACGAGATAAATAAAATCGCGGTTTTCTTCACGAGGAAAGAAACTCGCAGACACTTTGTCGCGTACAATTCGACCGATTGTTGTTTAGTTTCGGCGATTCAACTATACCGATGCAACGTGCGAGCGCGGAGAGTGGTCTATTTTAATATCAAAAAAGAAAATGACGCGAACGGCCGGCTGGAAAGATCTAAAATTGTCTTGGACTTGACTTGGAGCCAGCTTGAGAATATATTTTCACACATCGATGTTATAGAAGAACGCGAAGTACAGCCACGAAGAGCGTCGCCGCCGCTCGGCGCGGTCTGATTCCTTTGGAGCGCGCGGCGCGTAAGCGTGTCAGAAGAAAGTAAGATAATAAAAGAAAGTAGTTAACTACTTATCGGTTCTCGCGCGATCTTATTTAATAAGAAAAACATCGGTAAGCCGCCGTTTATGTCTCGCGGATGTAGTCGATCAATAATACGAAATCAAAATACGCAAACAAAAAAATGACGGAAGAAACGTATTTACATTATCGTACCTATAACTTTCACCACGCCGGTGCTTTTTGTCGAGCGATCACGACTTCGACCGTGATCGCGATCGTTACACGTGCTGTTCTAATTTCGCTTCTCGCACGAGTCTTCTCTCTTGGGGCTTGTTAATGTACGAATTAAAAAAAAAGTTTTCCCTCGTTTGGTGAAATGAGCCGATTGATTAAGCAAATAATGCGCTTCTGTTCTCTGTGTGTGTGTGTGTGTGTGTTAATATATATGTGCGAGGCGCGCTCCTTACTCCGCACACGGCAATCGAGCGACCTCGATTTCCACATCCACCGGTACTTGAACTTCCTGTACGGTATACGTTTCATCGATTGCACATCGCGGTGGAAATTGATTGCCCGCGCTCAATCGAGCACCGCGGCAATATCGAACTGTTTTTCTTCTGCGGTTTATGACTGATAGATCTGTATTCTCCTCCCCTTTTATTCCTCTCGCGCGTTTGCACGCGCCGCGCCTCCAACAGAAAATGCGAAGCAAGTAAATTCGTGCAACGAAGGATCTGTTGCCGATCGATATTACCGAACGAAATCTCACATGATGTGGATGTTTTACGATGTTGCACGATTGAATCATAATAATCGGTTGCTACTCGTGCCGGTTTGAGAAGATGCGGAGGTTTACAACGCGTATATTACAACGATGCGCTTCTCATCACGCGATCATGAAGCGTCGAAGATGAAACATTTTCGTCGCCAGACCGGTTAAGTGATCGTATTAAGCCTCTATCTCGAGTCCGTGATACGCGAGATTGACGGCAAGGAAGAGAGAGAGAGAGGGAGATCACTCTTCTGGTGAGAGTAGTTTCCTCGCTCCGCGGGTCCTAAATACTGATTCCTGAGCGAGGCAAGTTTCGGAGCAACCGGCAAATTTACGATCATTAAACTCGAGAAATTACCTCCTTATCTCGACGCATCTCAATTTATGACAATGACTTGTTTGCCGTAATTTAATACGCGTCGTTCAATTAATTCTGCCTGTATACACATTGTTGTGTCAATTGTGTGTCCGACTCCACACGGTACTTTTGGTATACGAGAACGACGCTCGACGTGAAAAAAAATATGTAATAACGCGCGGCCTTGCGCGTCATTTACGCAAACATCCGCGAAAAAGGTAATTCAATATGTTCGCTTAAGCGATTAAGATGATGTAGGCATAATTTCCAGCGTTCTTTGAAAGAACACAAAGGCGAAACGACCACGTTAATCACGAATCAAAATTAGCAAGTAAGTTCTCATCAAAATTTCAAGTTCTTGAAAGACTCTTGTAAAGAAGTCTACAAATTATTTTTATTCTACATATAAGGTTTATAAAAAATTAAAAAGTTATATATATTGTTATCAATTAATAATATATTATAATAATTGAGAGATACATATATATATATATGCAGATACAACAGTAATTAATTATAGATTGTTTATATTCTACATAAAGTTTCATAAAAATTTTTTTTAAATTATGTTGTTATTAATAATGTACATATTTTGATAATTACTAATTAATAATAATATAATTAATTAATAATACCGTTTGATAAGATATAACGGTAATTAATTATAGATTGTTTACTCTTACATAAGGTTTATAAAAAATTGTATTTATATTATATTGTTATTAATTAGTAATGCATATATTTTGATAATTACTAATTAATAATGTATTTTTTTTTATACATACATACGCGGGTATGTATAGCAGCGAGAAGTATGAGAGGTACGTAACATGTACGAACATCATGGATTTTCAACAAACCACTTTATTGCGTGTACTCTCTGAGCTTCTTATTCACGCTTCTTCACAATAATGTATGCGTCGCGCGGCGCGCAGTGTACATTTAATCCCCTCGTTACCGTTTCAGCACGGTGTACGCGTACATATATTAGCCTCTCGAGCGGGTTACCTGAGCATAAGTGCAATTCACACACGGCTATATCCTGTTGATCGCACCCGGCAACTATATACCCGAGCGACTTCTCTCCGCCGTCAGACTGGAAGACACTCTCCGGTCTAAAGCGAAAGTCGAACGCCGCGGCGTGTTCTCTTTCGTTCCCGGTCTCTCTTTCTCTCTCTTCGCCTTCATCCGACCTCTCTCGCTCTTTTTTTCGCGTGCACTCCGTCTGCTGTCTTTGTTTCTCTGTTTTCCGGAATATCTCCGATATTGTTTCTCGTCTTTATCTCTCTCTCGAGATATGCACACGCTCCTCCTCTCTTTCTCGTCCTCTCTGATCGTGTAACGACGACGAACCTCGTCTCCGCCTGGTACGAGCTAATCGACGGTACTACTCGTTATATAAAGCAGCGCGACACGAATTTTATATTTGAACGAAGAAAAATAAGGTTTTGTTTTTGATTATTGAAGATGGCGAAAACGATACGAACGAAGCACGTAAAAGATATCGATGATACTGATAATTCGAAAATTACAGGGAAAGAAAAATTCTTACTTCATCCAATTTTGACGTTTTGTATAAACTTACATATAAGAATTCTTCATATTTGATAAGTAAAAATACAGATATATTTGATACTTTGCAGAAAAAAAAAGTTTTAAATGTAATACCGATAATGTTGCATCATTATGTATGACGCTAACATTTTAACGACGCACTTTGCCGACATTGGCTGCTGAGAAAATTCGATAAATATCTCATCTCGGTTTTATGTACTTTCGCGCATAAAACTGCTGCCGCGGTTTTGTATATCGCGCATTATGTATATTTTATGTAAAGCCGCCAATCGAAAATTATGTTTTCGATATTCCGACATTCCTTGACCGACTAAAAATTTTGCGATAGAGTAACAGATGCAGATGCACGAGAGTTATCGATATGTGCATTTTGTTCGGTAACATCTCGCGATATCTACCACGGCGCAATTATGGGAAAACGTGAGTAATATATACCGCGAGAGCGAAACTTAGATATCCGTCTGAATAGACCGACATGCAAACTAGCGAATTCCGGTGGCGAGATAATTTCAAATTTCCGCTGCTGATATCGAAGAAGTGTTTTCGTTTGTTGCGTTGTGAGTGTACTTTGTCCGCGTATAAATTTCGCTTGCGATAAACATAGTTACCTCATCAGTGCGTTACATACAGGTATAGGGGAACCGATCGATGACCAATTCTCGCAGCATTTAACGCGCGATCGCGAATCGAAGCGTAACGTCAGTAACAATGAGTGAAAGTTTCGCCGACTATCTCGGCGAGAAAGCAAATGGAAAACGTCACAGTATTTTGCAAGCTGAAATACGCGTAATTGCACAATAAACAAAAAAGGGAGCTCTCCCCTCTCTCCCCGCAAGATCAATTTAATCGCACAATAAAATGTGCGTGTTAAGAATCGAGAGTTGATTTGCTCGATTTTTCTTGATATTTGCTGTCATTTGATTGCCGTTTTTGTCTCGTCATTGATTTTCTATTTGTGTCGCAACTTTGACACGTTCGAAATTACGCGGTTTTATTCGTTATGGTTCGCGGGTGAGATAATTTCAAAAAATGTTTTGAAATTATGTGCACATATGTGTAATATGAGTTCGATGGTGCGCGCGACTGTTGTGTTCTAGTTGCAGTAAAATCGACATAAATAAAAAAAAAACAGTTTTCAAAAACATTTCCTTTTTTTGCAATTTTTTTATTAAAAATTGTTTTACCAAAAAAGATATGTCTCATCAAGAGATTTGGTTGGCAGCACTTGAATGTGTGTGCTGCCAATAAAATATTCTATGATTTAAAAAATCTCGAATATTTTCGAAAAGTTTTGTCCATAACGAACGTCCTTCAACGTTTCTCATGCGGTTTATAGAATAGAAATAAAATTGCAAACTACTTGCAGCGCGCGCGCGCGCGCGCGCGAGCGTTTGTCCGAAGTCTAGTCGCGGTTCTATGAGGAACGAGGTTGCACGTCAGTCGCGCGTCTATCGATGGCCAGTGTACCGAGAAAGGTGGGGTGTATCTCGACTGTACTCGACGGTTTCAACGTGAACATCCAACTCGCCGTCGACTGCCTCGCTCAGTCAAGCTGAAACCGCGAAGGATCGCGATAGAGCGCACGCGTGCCTCGCGACGGCGGCCACTTCGCGTTTCACTTCGTCTTTCAATGCCGCCGCTCGTTACCGCGCGGATACGAACCTCCGCCGAAAGGAGCTTCCCCGCGAAATCGGTTGCTCGCGCGAGTTCGATCTGTCAAGTTGTGTTGATGAAGACGAAATCTTCGCGTGACGAGTGATGATAACAACGCGATAACGCGCGGTGTCAAGAAATCAGTGTCAAGAGAGTGATAATGTGCGAATTGTTCTTTTTTTTTTTTTTCACATCGGTATGTAAACTCGCGTCGCGCGTGAAAGAAAGATAAGAAATAAAAACCAGGAATTAAAGATGAATTCGATCACGACCGAAGTGGAATAACATTCGTCTTGTATTGGGTTTGTTAGTCGCATCGTCCGCGATGCCATTGCTATCTTTACGGCTAACCAGGCGGAACTTACTTACGGGATGTGATGGGGGTATATAAGCGAGAGAGACACCTTGCGCCTTATCGGCAGTTACCGTGTGTGTGTCGCCGCTTATACCTTAAAAAGCGCGCTGATTCATCGCGCGGTAAAATCAACGACGACGATGACGACGCGCGCGTTACGTTTTTCACGGTCGTGTGATATTTCGTTATGATTATTTATATTTGATTTTCTCGAACAACAAACGGAGAATCGAAATCTATCTATCTATCGCTTTGCATCGCTCTCTTCCGTCGCCGATTGTATAAATCACAGCGGAAAATCACAACGGTGGAAGGGAAGAAGGCGGCCGAGTCGCGGCCGCTACGGCTTTCACGACGGTATTTACACTCGACTGCATTCTGAAAATCGCACGCTGTCGCTTTGCGACGACGAATGAAAAAGAGTCAAGAGTTTCGAGTTTAACGTCGATTAAGAGCACTAGATAAGAATGCTTGAAACCGTGAGAACAAACGGAAGGGGAAAAAAAAAGAAGAGGATCTTTCGCTCTCGCGGCTTTGAAATTTTAATTTAAAACAATCCTGTCTCTCTCTCTGTCGGAATGTTTTCGACGAAGAAAGTGTCACGAACAGTGCCGCGAATTGTTGATGCAAAACGGGGAGAGGAAAAAGAAAAGGCGGAATATATATTTTTAGAAAGCTCAATCGCGAAAGTAAATAACTTGCAATTTAAATTTAAAATTTAAAACGGAAATTTTTTTCTTACGTAAATAATAGGTAACGAGATAGAGAAAACCAAAGAGATGGTTACGATGAGATAATTAAAAGTAAAAAAAAAAAAAGGGAAAAGAAAAAGAAAAACAGAAGAGATGTGAGAACACTTTGGCAAAACGACCGACAGAGAAAGTAATTTTTTGATCGAATAAATAATGATCCGGCAAAAGTGAAAACGCTGAGGTAACATTCGCGCGATGAGGCTCGCGCCTTGTAATCGGTATCAATACTTACGAGTTTACGAGCTGTAATTTATTCGTCGTCGCGATCGAAGATAGAAAGAGGATATCTCTCTCGATTTGAATAAATATTCCGAAGCGTGTTGTTTTTTTTTCCTGAAAAAAAAAAAAAACTGCAACAACTCCGAGCGGAGTTTCTAACCGGCTGACGTTACATGTGCAGGCTTTTAAAAATATTGCGAAAATCTGCAACGCGCGGTGACGCGCGATTAAGCGAAACAAAAGCGCCGCTAAAATGCCGAGCGAAGTCGTCGGCAAAGTATAAAGCGAGTCTTTCGTGTGTGTGTGTGTGTGTTTTCTCCACAGCGGTCACGTATTATACGTGGCACACATTATCACACGCGCGCTGTCAATATAACGCTACGATAATGATACACATTAAATTGTCGCCACATGCGTCACGAAATGGCGCCTGTTGCGACGACGTCGCATGCTTCGTTTCGGCGTCGAAAGTAATTTGGACAGTAATCCGGGCTGGGTATGAATCTCTGACACGTGATGGGTCGTGCGTGTGTGTGCACACGCGCGCGCGACGTTCTTCTGCCGCGAGTGTCCATCTAAATCAATCGCGAACGTATATCGTTTATGCGACAGACAATGACGTTGTTGCGCGTTAATGAAAACGTCCGCGTTTGTGCGTCTGGATAAGACACGTTTGTCGAGTATTGAACAGGTAGTCGATGAAGAGCAGTAAAATCGCAAAATAATAATTAATAAATAATAATAATTACAGATACAACGTATATTAATGCATTTTAGAAACTATACGTGAAAAATCATTTGAGAGACACGAATAAAATTTATAAAGAAAGAACGAACTTTATTATCTGCAAATAAAATATTCGCTCTAATCGACCGGAAAAAGAAAACTGACTCTCATTCCGCGTTTTACATTTTCCTCTTCTCGCAAACAAACGAAAAAAAAAAAAAAAAAACTGGTAGACAAGGCACGCGGTTTCTTTTTATGCATCTGCGTGCTAGATCGGCGTTCATTCCACATAGATACACTAACGAGTGAGTGTCGTTGAAAATTAAGAGAAATAACGAAGTTAAATAAGAGCCAAACGCTGGATGTGCGCGCGAAATATTTTTAAAGTGCAAATTAATACGTATATATTGTAACTCGACTTGAATTTAATTCGAAAACTGAAAATTTTGCAACGGAAAAACTGACAAATATTATAGCCACTCTCATTGTTCATATTTCGAAATATTTTTACAGCGTATTGAACTTTCCTCGATATTATTAATTAAATTTCTTCTAAGCTGCGAAAAGAGCACTTTGAATTTTTTTTTTTGCTTTGTTATTTTGCGCTCGAACCTTTCATTCCACTGAGATTGTTCCTCTGTTCACGATTTTTAAAAATATACTTCACACAGCCGTGTGTCCCTTCGGCGTGATCGTGAAACGGAAAATTGTGCATGTGTGACGTGGCCGAGCTGACCTTCTTCGCTCTGACGTCGCGGTGAACTCGTCCTGATATAACGAGTCGGGGCAGATACGATATGATTAAAGCGATATCGGTTTAAAGCTCCGGATATGTTGATGATCATCTTATACATATACATACATATGTATATATCATCGACTGCGAGGAACTGTTAGCACACGGTTTAACTAAGCGCGATAACCATGTTACGTGCGCGTCTTCTCGTGTGTGCACACGCATCGAGCACGTGGGGCGCGCGCGCGAACGCGTAGTACGAATAGCATTACCGGGTACCGTTAATACCACTCGCGATATCTAGTTGCTTAGAGCGAGTGCACGATCGCATGTGTGTGGGAGCGAGCGTGTATGACGCGGCGCCGTCCTTTTCGCGTGAGAACAAACCTCCGCCGGATACAATGATATCGAGAACCCCGTGTGCTTTCGGTTACGCGCCGCAACAACACCTACGCAACACCGATTACTTTTCTCGCCAACTCCTCTCCCTCTCTCTATGTGTGCTTGAAAAAAAGTTTAAGAAACTCACCCGAAGAAGCATAAACCATGTTCGGCTTGTACGGAATCCCACACACACACACTTTACTTTCCGCTTCGAAAGACTCCGCTTCTCTCTCTATTTCACTCGCGGAGTTTTCCCAACTCGATTTTCTGTCGCCTCCAAATACATTCTTTTGTTATCTTAACTGCGCGCTATAAACAAGACAGTTTTCGCAATTTTACGCAACAATTGCACACGTTTTTGTTGGTCGAATTAGTAAGACGCACGAAATACGGGAAGTTTCTTAACTAGAGATTTTTTTTTTTTTATCGACGCAGAATTGTTCAAATTTTTGATACAAAAAAAAAAACAAAATTGAAAAAATAATGATTTTTTGCAGAGATATTTTAAAGTCGCGTGGATCTCAGTCTGTCTTACTCGTAGGTCATTTTTTAAGTCTGTAAGAGAAAGGTTAAGCATCTTGGATGAAAAATTGAAATTCGTATTTGTGTATATATTAATTAATTTACATGTTTAAAAATATATTTGCACATCCAGCGTATTATCGCGAGCTTGTTGTAATATATATACTTAAATTATTTTTAACATCCTGCGTCATTAAGATGACGACGATGACGATAACGACGAGATTGGAAATATTTTTATACAAAATACTTTTTTTAACGCTCTCTCTTCTCAATCGCGAGGAAAAGTCTTTCGAGAAATCAATAACTCGTTCATCATCCGTTTTATTATTCACTCGAGTGTCTTGGCACATTTTTCTCGATCCGAACGGGCACGTTTACTCGAATTCCAATATAAATTTACTTCTCTAATGACATGCGGAATAAAAGAGGCGCCATTCCTTGCGATGCATTTTACGGACCGTTATGTGCGTACGCGACCGTAAACATCTTCGCGTTTATTCTTCGGGAAGATTTCCGTGGAAAAATAAAAATTCGCCGAATGCTTTTTTTTTTTTTTTTTTTTTTTTTTTTCGTTAATTGATGACACTGCTGAGAGAGCGAATGTCTCTCACCAACATCAACTGTGTTATTTTCGCAAAGAGAAATAATTACGTATTCGAGTAGCAAATATCGGGACAAAAGAAAGCGCGACATAATCGAGATAATTTGCATTCGGATACGTCGAAAAACCATTCGTTTTGTTCGCTGGTTTGTACTATCGCGTTTCACTCAGCAAATTTCAATTGCGTGAGTTACAAGTCCGCCTCCGTGAGTATCGGTTCTCACGCTATTCATTACACACATCGGTCGGGAATATCATCAGCGTGTCATAACGAGAAAGAGAAGAGGGTCTGAAATGAATGGAAAAAAAGAAAAAAAGAATCATAGAGTTTCTACCACGCGCGACTTATTATCTTAACGTGTGTGTATACAAGCACCGATAAGTGTGCCGACGTGAACTTATATTATTAGAGTGTGACGTTTCGCCGAAGTGAACTTGAACGCGCGCGGCTTAGAAGACCGCGGCGCGCGTTTTTCTTATTACGACCGCGTAAAACGATGCGATAATGTCCGGCTCGCTAAAACTGCTGAACCTAGTAACCTATTCCGCGTGCGCCCCACTTTTTCAGACCACGGGAATTCTCACGAAAAAAAAAAAACAAAAAATTTGCGACGTGTCATTTTCCCTCGCCGAGTCTCTCTTCTATTCTTCTCGAGGAGAACGTAACTTCCTTCTTCCCGATTCCGCGAGCGCTTTCAGCGCAGAAATCACTTTTAACCTTTGCCACCTGGCCGGTTCGTGCGCGCCTAGACCGCGGTCTCGGCTCCGCGTCTAGCTCCGCAAAGTATATGTGTTGTGTATACGCTCGACTAGAGAGAGAGAGAGCTTTCTCCCGATCGCTTAACTTTTACTTTTGCCACAGGCAAATTGAGGATCCCCGATACGTCGCTGCCGCTCTCGTGTGTATTCCATCGCCGCGGAACCAACATCAATCGCCGCGCCATAAGTCCGACATATCCGCGCTCGTAGTGTCATCCGTTCATTCATTTTTTCGCACGTTTAAAAAAAAAAAAAAAAAAAAAAAAAATTGAAAACAGAATTACGCGAAGTGTTAGCGAGTGCAACTGAACGGTTTTCCGTGAGATCGTTGAAGAGGAGTCTGAAAAACGTCACTGCGTATAAAAAAATCGAATAATATATATTGTTTTCTTTATTTGCTACACGAACTCTCGACTGGGATTTAATGGAATACTTGAAAAAAAAAAAAAAAATACAGTTTGTCTGCAACCGCGGATACTCTCCGTCCCATATAGTGTCACGCGGAGTACATTGCGTGCATGTTTTTCAACAACAAATCAGAGAAAACAGAAATAACTGCCAGCACGCCGTGTGTGGTGCGAAATCAAAACTGGAACGCGCGCGAGTTCGAATACTCTGTCGCCGTATTGACGCGAAATCCCTATCGTGCGGCAGCGCATTAACATACGTGAAAGTACCGGCGAGTATGTACCTGTTGTGCGCTATTATTTTTCTATTTTACAATTCAGGCCGGTGGCACGAGGGCGCGCGTATGTTCAAAGAGAGATAAATTTATCTTGCGTTGAATCTGTGCACACGTTCGGGCTGCGAGTCGTTCGAGAAATACGCGGCGTGTGTGTTTTCGCGGTTAAACGCGTTGAACGTAGATTAAAAAGAAAATAAGTAAATAAAAAAGACATTAAAGGCATTTCAATTAATTTTTTCTTTATCGGTACCTCTGCGCTAGTTTCGGACCCGTTCGTGAGATATTCTCAAATTTTCTGTCTCACAAAACTGAAGCGCGAAGAAATTCTCCGTCGAGGATCGAGCATTGTAGGGATATAATTGAGGATCGCAATTCGGAATCGTTTGCGCGGGATGTAAATCGATCGAATGTCGTTTTTTTTCCCGTCGCGCGCGTTAAAGTGGATCTCCCTCGTGAGTGCAACGACCTCGTCTCTCTCTTTCTCTTTCTCTCTTTTTTTCTCTCACATACATACGCACACACACAAGCGCACACTTTCTCGACGTAAGAGAGTTTTTAACGTAGATTCAGAAATACATATCGGAACCGCCACGTAACGAGAAAGAGATCGCGCACGGTCAGCGTGAATTGACCTGTATATTTCCGAGCGGTAGCACAAGCGGCATCGAAGAGACGACGAGCCGCTAACAATGTATGTGCGTTTAAATCGGCACCAGTGGGAGGCCGTTTCGCCCCACCTTTCATTCGACTTTGACAGTTCCATTATGGTATCGAAGCTAACGGCAAAGCAGAACGGGTGTAGTTGACGATCGCGAATCAACGTGCGCACCGGTCCGTCAAGGTATTTTTATTGTTCTTCTCTTCTTTCCCGTGTCGAAGCGATTGGGAAAACGCTTTCGACGTGCGCGCGGAAAAATGGATGAACGGCCATTGTTCGCCTCGTGGCCTAGTGTTGTCGCGCAGCTGCGAAATTAAATCGCGATAAACACGAAGAGCCAGTGCAGTGTCGTCGATCTGAAAAAAAAAAAAAAAAACTAAGTGCGATAGTAGCTGTGTGTGTGCGTCTCCGTAACAAGTTTTTTTTTCCGAATTGATTTGATAAAGATTTTTTTTAGTAGTTTCGCGTTTATCTTTTCGGATTAATTTAATTAGCTTTTTAGCGTTTGTTCCGTCACAGACTCGTTAGAGAACAGGCCAATTTTTTCGTCGCGCGAAAGAGAGAGCAAAATATTTTTTTTATGTTAACGAGCTGCGCGCAACAGAGTTTCGAAAATTGCATTTGCAAAAGGACATTCTCGCGCGCCGTGTGTCACCGTTAAAAAAAAAAAAATGTTTCAGCGGCATCTCTCGTTAGCGAGGTCTTGTTTCCGTCACCGAGGATTATATGCCGCGTGTGCTCATTATTATTCGCCGTCTTTAACTTTTTCGTACGTGCGTCCCCGATATCCGAAACAGCTAAAGACGGAACAAACGGTATACCGCGCGCGTCCGGTTTGGCAAAGAGAGATAAATGAAAGCCGAAAACGTGAAACAACAAACACAACAAAGTGTTACAATTCGCGATTATAATACGAATGGCGCGATGCGCTTTTGCAAAATCAGCTGCCGGCGGGGGGTAACGCAATATTCAAACGACATATCGTATTCTGCATCTCGAATTTCTGTTGCCGATATTTTACACAATACGCGTTCATTTTAAAATAAACAAGAACACATTAAGCTTTAAAATGAGAGAGTTGCATTGAAAAGTATTATTTATTTTATTTTCTATATGTAAATATACTAAAAGCATATATGTATATTTTTTTCTTTAACGGAATATCATTAACAGCAATAAATTTTATCCGTGCGCTCGTGATACTGTTACGCATATTAATTAAGCATCGTTGGAAAGTTTTAATGATTGCGTTCGTGAGTCAGCCGGAAAAGGCGGGCGAGTGAAAATGACACTATTGATCGATGCCGAGAGTAGCAATAGTTAATCCAATTACTTTACTCGTCGAAGTTGAAAGCGTTCATAACGCCAGGCGAAATTTAAGCTGGTTACTGTCCGCTCAAGAACTAAATTTAGATTTCGAGGATTATCATATTAAATTTAAAGATCGATATCCGGATGATACTCGGATGAATTATTCAATCGATGACCCAAATTTTGAGATTTTGCTGAACTTGCGACTCAAATAAACTTAAGGATTTTTAGATTTACCATCATGTGTTTTCGAGAAATTGTTTTCAAGAGATAGAGAAAATACGCAATAATTGATCAATCTTCGCTCTTTTCTCCGTTCGAATCTAGGTCCGTTGGATACTGAACGTATCTTCTCTAACGTGATTCCTTCGGCACTGCCAATTAACCAAAGAAAATAGCCGCGCGCAAAACGTATTTTTGCCAATCGGCGTGATTAACGTGAGAGTTCTGTGAGAAACCAAAAAAAAAAAAACAATGACCACGAGTACGCCGTCGTGCCGAAGAACTTCGGTTCTAGAACGGTGAGAGAGAATTTTCGCGATGATGAACGTGTGATGATCCGCGCGTACGCAATCATGATCGAGCCGCGCAGTGACAGGGTGACCGTGTGCTCACCCAAGACTCAACATCACTGTTATCAAATGATACGAACCACCACCAGAGTGCACCAAAGTTCACGAAGCTCACGGATGGTGACCGTACAGGAAAGAGTCGTCAGATCGCGTCTTCAGTTGGGTTACTCCACGCCAACGTCCTTCATCAATCGGTATAATTATTGGTTATTTTTCATTTAAACAATCACTAACCAACTGTCTGAAATTACCACCGATGAAAATGACTGATTTATTCTCTATGTATAAAAAAAAAATTAAAAAAAAAAAAACAATCCAGAATTAAATCTCTCAAAATCAATATTCATGTATCAATTTTTGATATTAAAATTTATATATTAATTTTTTATTACTTTACATTATAAAATACTGTAATAAAATTGATTAAACAAACTATGATTAAATAAACTTTGTTGATTAAAAAAAAAAATTGTCTTGAAGTCACAACTTTAAAGTGTAATTTTATAATATTTTATGGAATCAAAGCTGCTTGTACTAATATTGGTTATTAACATGATTTTTTAAACTTTTTGACGTATTTACATTACAATCTCGTACGATGATCTCGTAGAGATTGTTCGTTTTGCATTGAGTATGTTGTAAATATAGACAATATGCGCAAAGAACATACGTATAAAGCAAGTGGATGAGTCATATCGAAGAAAAAAAACACTGCGCTACTAGCATGTAGCCGCTATCTGGATAAGATTCGCAAGAACGTAATTATCACATAATATTAAGAAAAACGTAATTTCTCTGAAGCAACATTATTTTCTTCTCCAACACGCCGATAGAGAGAGACTCACAGTCACGGAGTCGTCGGTTGAGAACAAAATTTATTTGAGACGAAATAATCAGGCGTTTGTTAAATTAGCACTTCGACATTAAATTTCCATTTCTTATTAGAGTTTCCGCTTTACTTCGAAGAGACTGAGAGAATTTCTTATGGTTGATGTAAAAAGTTCTCCGCGCTAATTAACTCTAAATTTGAGTTTATAAAAAACTCTGAGTGATTGAAACATTTTTTGTTTATGTGTCGGAATTCGCAAAATAAAACCGCTCGGAACTATGTTACGATTTTCGATTGAAAGTTGGCTCTTCCTTAAACTCAGATTTGGAATTGTTAATCAGCGCAGAAACTCTTCGTTCTAGAATCGCTCGATTGCGAGCGCACGCGCGCAAGAGCACCTACGCCGGTAATGGCAATGAACGGTTGTTAATTACTCGATGATAATTAGTCCACGGCGCGCGATGCGAGCTTCGCCGATTACGATAATGGAGCGCGCGCTTTAATAATTTCCGTAATGAATTCGAGACACACACCGTGCGTACACGACTTTCTATACGGTACACGTTTAACACACTTACTTATACCACGACTTGTTTCCCGATACCTATCAGAAAACGTAACATGTTACACTGTCGCTGAAAGCCACCCGGAGATTGAGCACAACATTTTAACATGACAAACATTTCATGTTCGATACTCTTTTATTTGCGAAATTTTCTCAAACAAGAATGCTACAAAGTATTTGCTGAAAAATACTTTGTTTTATTTACTTCGAGAAATATAACTAACTTTTATATATTTTTAATATAAATTGTTCGATTTTTATAAATTATTAGCTTATTTTTAACTTTTTTTTATAACTGTTATTTTAATGATTTTTTATTTATGATGAAATAAATGTTCAATTTTTGTAACATTGAAAAGAGAGTGGGGGAGGACTGTGTAAAATTCTCGCATTGAGAAAAATGTTTCGCTATATCCGAAAGTGATCAAAAAAATTTGTACAAAACGTTTTTTTACGTTAAAAAACTCGCAGTGTGTAAAATAGATA